>JARYGA010054992.1:0-16877 GCA_030545235.1 Helianthus tuberosus
ATCGAAATACAATATTAGTTCATTAGCATGGTAATTAACCTTCAAATATGTCATAGTTACCATATTACACTCATAAATACATGTAAATAAAATAAGTTTTTTGGTATTATATTATAATGTATATATAAAAATAAAAGAGTAAACTGCCATTTTGGTCCCTGTGGTTTGGCCAGTTTTGCTACTTTAGTCCAAATCTCAAACTTATTACATCCAGGGCCCTGTGGTTTGCATTTTGTTGCCATTTTAGTCCAAAATCCAAAAAACCCCCTTTTTGACTATTGAGAGCTGCCTATTTTGTCCTTTAGTGCAGGGGTATTTTGGTCATTTATGTTTTATTTAAAGCAATTCATTTAATAAAAAACCCCAAAATATAAAAACCCCAATATCATCATCATCTTCAACATGTTCAAAACCCAATAACCGTATCCAAATTACAAACCAAAGTAAACGAGAATCAGTACTGAACCGACACCACCGTCGACACCAATTCCCGATGATGCGGCTCCGGCCTTCGTCGGTGACCGGAATCGAACGAAAATCTGAAACAAAATTCGGATTTGAATCAAACCAGAAATAGACGCAAGCCAAAACCAAAACAAAACTGACCATATGTAACGCCCTAACACGTTTTAACCAAATTTTGACGCAGCGGAAAATACATATCTAAAAGTTCTTTAATGATATTCTTTCTTTCACTTAAATACATTAATCCCATTTGTAAATTAAGCAAAAACTGACAAAACTTATATCAAATTAAGTGAACACATAAACACCCACGTACAATCCATGTCTTGACTCGATCTTCAACCGCGTACACTTCCAAATGAAACATCCATGAATCTGTACAATCTGCAATCACCACAACCAATTACTTCATTAGCAACCGGTGACATAATACATATACTTTAAAACGTGCATAATCAAGCATTAACGTCTCTTAATCTCATTCATATAAATCCATTCATCCATCCATTCGGACACTCTCGTCTGACTTCCATACTTAACCTTCATTCTCCATTATTAGTATACCTGCACTTCCATTCCATTCTTAACAGAAAACAATTAGCATCATTAGACTTATCTCATATGTGTAATTTAACTAATTTCCGTTTCATGTATAAATACCTTACCAATCATACCCCCTTCATTTACAACTTACATCTTACCCACATGTATAATTACTTATTTCATCTTTATGCATAATACTAACGTGTATATTCCCTTCCTTACCCATACTTAATAGAAATTACTTTCCTACCCACTTTCGTCTCCTTTTTCGTAAATTTACCTTATTACTCCCATTGTTTATTACTTTCTCACATGAATCACAATAATCATCATACTACAATACATTTTACATCTAAAGTGTAAGTCCGGGGTTTACTTACCTTACGCGTCCGTATTTGCATTTGCTTACTTGAGTCTTCTTGTCCCGTTAGCCTTCCACGCTCCCATCCATCTTGACATGATTCCTATACTTTCATGTCATTACATTTACATCCTTATTAGCATACATGATTATTCGTATGAACGATCATACCAAGTTCATATCTCACATATGTATTTCATTAGCCGTTTCAAACAAGCATATAGCATACTCAACATCATCATAACACAACCTTCACCTATTATTGTCATTTAGACATTTCATCAAACACGTGGTGTGCATACTACTTCCTAGGCACCATGTACAACTAGTTTATGCATAATCTTCCTAGTTCATTCATATTTCATCAAATCTTCTTACTAATCAACAAGTATCATTAACACATAAACATCAAACATAGCATCATCATATTTCTCCTAATTCATCTAACAAGAATTCATCATACCCAGATAATACATCAATCTTTCCACAAGACTTAGACATAGGGGGTGATTCTAGTTATCATCTTCACCATAACTAACGGGTTTTACCTCTAATCATCAAATTAACATAAACCATACGTAACCCATGTTCTATACGAGGATTCTAACCCTTGTACATGGTTAATTTCATATTAACTCACGGATTAGAACATAACCCACTTCACCCATGATCACAAATCTTAGATTTAAGACATACCTTATGATCCCCTCGTGATGGTGATCATTTATCCATGCTCGGTTATGATTTTAAGCGTCATCTTGCCTTTCAATTTGAGCATAATGATGGAATTAGGGTTTGAGGCTCATTGGGAGCCTCCTGCTCGTTGATGAACACACACACACACGATGTGTGTCTATGTGTGTGTGTTGTTTACTTTTAATAAAACAACTTTCAAGTTGTTCACTTTGGTCCCTCATGTTTCGTTTTAATTAAATAAGGCTACAACCCTTCGTTTAATACCAACGATACTAATATTCAACTAGGTTAATTATTCCTAGTTAATATTCATTTACGGGTTCACTTTTACCCCTGACGGTATTTTTACCCGTTCCTTTATATTAACCGGTTTTAAATTACCAGACCCATTTTTGGGGTGTTACACCATAACTTGAATCGAGCAAAATCAAAACAAACCTGGTCTCAAAACTAACCCGAATGGAGACTCGAACCAGCTCTAAATCGTCGGAACTACGCCATTCGTAATCAAGTGTCGTCGCCGCCGCTGCCGCTGACGGCGGATTCGCCGCCGTGTCTCTGATTTCTCTCTCTCATCTCTCACGCTATTCCTCTCTCTCTCCTCGTACCTGACCACCGCCAAGCACCACTACCTGCCACCACCCTCTCGCACCCCCTGCAACCACCGCCCAACTACCCACCCCCACCCTCATCACTCATCAATAAGCCCTAATAATATCTGCTCAGTGCCAACAAAATTGTGACCTAATCGACGAGCTTCTTCTCTCCTCACTCTCTTTCCATCGCCTAAAATCAACAACAAATCCATCTCAAAACAATCTGAAAAACCCTAAACCAAGAAACAGAAAAATCATCTTTCTGCACCTGAATCGGAGCTGCTTTGTGTGGTGGCATCATCTTTCTGCACCTGAATCGGAGCTGCTTTGTGTATATGATGATGGTGGTGGTGTTGGACGACGGCGGCTTTCACAGTGGCGGTGATGGTGTTGCTTGGAGAGAGAAAGAGAGAGATTGTGTTGTTAAAATTATGATGATGAAGATGAGCTGCTTTGTGTTGTTAATATATATATATATATATATATATATATATATATATATATATATTAATTTTTGAATTAAAAAAATGTTAAATGAAAAGCAAAATGACCAAAATGCCCCTGCACTAAAGGACAAAATAGACAGCTTTCAACAGTCAAAAAGGGGGTTTTTTGGATTTTGGACTAAAATGGCAACAAAATGCAAACCACAGGGCCTTGGATGTAATAAGTTTGAGATTTGGACTAAAGTGGCAAAACTGGCCAAACCACAGGGACCAAAATGGCAGTTTACTCAAAATAAAATAATCCGAGCTAAGCCGAGCCGAGCTAACAAACGAACCAATTTGGCTCGTTATGAGCCGAACCGAGCTAGACTCACTATCTAACCGAGCCGAGCCGGCTCAGCTCAATTTCAAACTGAGCATGTTGAGTGAGCTCCAAGCTGCGAGCTTTCTGGACGACCCTAGCCTAGGCAAAGAAGTAAAGAACCAACAACTGTGCCATTTAATTTTTGAGATGTTGTGCTTATGGTTAACAAAAGCCAATTTAACTATAAACAACTATTGGACCGGGCCAGTTTTAAACCAAAAATGACCGAAATTGAAGATATGAGAACGTCCAAACCGAAGACTAAACCGGTTAGGTCTTGGTTGGTTTTAGTCAGGCTTGGTTGTTATCTGTACTATAGATTTTTGCAGTTTTCTACTTAAAAATGGCCGGTATTCAACGTCTGACGTCTGTGTATTAATAACTATAACTATGTTTTCCTTATTATTATTACTAGCTTAGAATCCCGTGTTTTACACGGGTTGCATAAATTTAATTTTATATAGTAAGCAATATAGTTTTATCTTTAAACTCGTATATTGCACGAGTTAAATAATATAATGTAATTGATTAACACATACAGTCGAAAATATGTATTTGAATGACAAATTCAGTGTGCTATTTACTAATTAAAATTTTAATTTGTTAATTTATTTATTGTTAGGTTAGAAACATGTGTATTACACGTGGTAGGACTAATGAAATATTAGATGATTATTAATAAGTGAAAAATAAAAGAAATAATAAATAAATAAGAGAGATCCATGAAGTTTGTGGTTTAATATAATATAATTTCTTATTTCTGTATCCTATTAAATATTAAATAATAATAGTAATAAAAAAATAATTTAACTAAATCTTATTTAAATGAGAATAAAAATTTATATATTTGCATTGTTCTACAAAGAAAAAAAAAAGAAAACTTCTTCTATCTCCTACGGAGAAAGAGAAAATACAAATTATATATTGTTATTATTAGTTCAAAGTTTGATAAAAAAGTTATTATTATTATTATTATTATCTAAATTATATTTAGTTAAACTATTGTTTAATAGGAAAAAGAAATTAAAAAAAATAAGATAAGGAGATTATTAATTCAAAAGTTTGATAAAAAAATTATTTATCTAAATTATATTTAGTTAAACTAATATTAAATAGGAAAAGGAAATTAAAAAATAAGATAATGATAGGAAAAAGAAATTAAAAAATAAGATAATGATGCAACAGAGATTGACACGTGTCAAAAAAAGATTTTCATTTATTAGTATAAAAAGATTTAATAAAAACGAAGAACAAACCACCTTTCTTTGATACCTTTGATTAACTACAAATCGGTCCTTTTCTTCGGATTACATAGCAATATAACAAACCAAGGTAACCAATGTATGCCGTAAAAGTTATAGAAATCAAAATTTCAACTTAAACAAAATGACATAAATACCGCATTTGTATGACATGATCATGTTAACCCCTGTTTCTCTCAAGATTTTGATACCCTCTTCAAGCCCAAAAATAGTAGTAGCATTCCCAAATAGTTATAGTTGTATGCAGCCCTTAAGAACTCCAACTTGAACCTACTCCATGGCGGATGCCTTGGCTCGAGCTCAAAATAGAAACTTCGCTCTAGAACCGCTTTTTCATGGCTAAATGTATCAAAAGAGTACTTCCCATGATACCTACCGAACCCGCTTTGCCCAACCCCTCCAAATGGTAAATCGTCACACACAAACTGTGGATGTAATAGTGTATCTAGTTAGAACTTAGCATGTACTTCTAACCGGTTTATAACGTGCTAAACTTAAATGCACCCTAGATTTGGAGGATTTTGTGCCAAAGACGTGCGCAGTCGAAAAGTGATTATTATATTCAAATCTAATTAACGCGACATAGTTAAATAATCACTTTTTGAGCTACAGGTTTCATTGGAAGCAGCCTCTCTATCTCATAGGATAGATGAAAGGTTTTTCTTCATCTCACCCTCCCCAGAACCTGCTCTTTGAGTGTGATATTACTAAATACGTTTGTTTGTTTGTTTGTTTGTTTGTACGTAAATAATCACTTTCAAATATAGCAATTACCTGAACCATGGTGTCATTGAAAGTCACACTCCCTGATGATGTTTCGGCCAAAATCCGCTTCTTGAAGTTTTCATTTTTGGTGAATGCATAAAGAGCAAGAGGCTTTGGCTTTGAGTTGACGAATTCAACACTTTCTTCAATGTTATCCACCTGTTGTAACAATGACACAACTTAAACCATTAAGAATATAAGAAAAAAGTGTTATGCATTCTTTCTTACAGTGATGATTGGAAGCAAAGGGCCGAATATCTCTTCGTTCATGATCTCAGCATCTAGTGGAGGATCTAACAAGATTGTCGGTTCAATAATCCTGTAAACCAATGTGTTATTAGATGCAAGATTACCATATGTAAGTTGAAACATAAAGGGTAAAGGAAAGATTATTACAAACTTGTGTCGTCGAACGAACCACCATAAACTATACAGTTTGCTACAGCAGGGTCTTCAAGAAAACTTCTTAATCTATCGAAATGGTTCTTGTTTATGATTTTCGAGTGGTTTTTCAAGTTTTTCACATCATCCCCATAAAATATTTTGATGGTCTTCTTCAGTTGTTCAATCTATTATGAGAAAATAAAAAAACAAACATAACTGAACTAGACAAAGAAAACTTATGTTTCTACATAAGTAGTATTTAAAAAGAGAATGATCACAAATATTAGATACCAGAGTGGAAGCAAACTTGTGTTCAACAATCACATAATCAATTCCTATGCAGGCTTGTCCAGCACAAGCGCCCCATTTTCCGCTAGCAACTCTTTTGACAGCCACCTGAACCACCATATTTAACTTTCATTTCATATGTGAAAATACAGAAATGCTTGCGCACAGGGCCGGCTCAAGGGGGAGTGAAATACAGCAGGGGTTTTGGGCCCCCACTTCAATAGGGCCCCAAATTTTAGATATGTATATCGGGGAAGGTTAACGTCAATAGCACCTTAACATGTGACGGTGCGCAAGTTTAATTACGCATGTCGTTTTTTAAATACGCACTTTATAATACATAATTACGCACGTTATTTGCATAATTACTCATGGGCTGGGTTAAACCCTAATTGCGCACGTTATTTGCATAATTACGCATGGGTTGGGTTAACCCTAATTACGCGCCTTATTTGGTGGTCTCGTATCGTCTCATGTCAAGGGACTTTTGTATTTTAAACTTTCACCATATATATAATATATGTGTGTGTGTTATATGTATGTGATTTTGGCTCTTAAATTGTTGAGGTTAATGATCTATAATTACTCATACATAAAGATGATATACGAAAAATAGGATCTAAAGCAATTCGTTTTCTTTTTATTTTTACGAGAAAGACCTCAATTTTTTTAAGCGCTTTAGGACAAAAAATTTTGAGCCGGCCCTGCTCGCGCAAGCGACATACGCACACACAGAGAGAATAAAGGAAAACTCAAAAACCTTCAAATCTGAGTTAGGGAGGGAATCAAAGATGACTGGACATTTTCCTCCAAGCTCTAATGTGACAGGAGTTAAGTTCTTTGCAGCTGCAGCCATGACAATCTTTCCCACTTTTGGACTCCCTGAATTTTTTTACATATTAATAAGAAACAAATCATTAAAGTAATCTGATTAAGAACATACCTGTAAAGAATATTTTGTCCCATTTATATTCCAGTAGTTGGCTGGCTACTTCCCGTCCGCCTTCTATAACCTTAACGGCTTTCGGGTCCAAGTAAGATGGCAATACATTGGCAAGAAAAGAGGCGCAGTTCGGGGATAACTCTGATGGTTTTAGTACCACTGTGTTTCCTGCGGATATTGCTCCTATTAACGGGTCCAGTGTCAATGCTGCAAAGAAAGTGTTTGTGACTCTTTAGGCATATAAAGGTAATAAGAAGATCTGAAGATGATGAAAGGACTATAACTAAACTTGCTTACTGATTGGGAAGTTCCACGAACCAATGATGAGGACTACGCCGAGTGGCTCGGACAACACTTTTCTACTTGCTGGGAATAAAACTAGAGGTAACCGTCCCTGCCCGGAAATTTTATTAGCAGTAGATCTACAAACTTAATAAAGTAACATACACGATAAATCATTTGCGTATACAGGATAATAATGAAAACCTTGTAAGGTATTGTGTAATACTGATCAACTATTTATAAGTACAGCCAATATCTTACCAGTGGTAAAACGGGGTAAAGTTATTCTACAAAGGCTAGAAAGACACAACAGATCTCAAAATATAACACAATGTCGAGCAAACTAGAACACAATCCCGAAATCTCATATCGTAGAGTTTGATGAGATGGTTCTAATGCCGGTTGAATGAGGTCGATCGGAGTCCGTTTGATACGTTTCTTACGACTTCTTATTTTTATGAGACTTTGTATTTGATCCTAACCCGTAAAAGGGATAAAGATGGCCACAACCCTAAGACCCTTAACACAATATAAACTAATATATTCTGATAGAGAAAACAAAAGGGAAGCTAGCAAACCTTCTTTGGGGACATCCATTGGTCAATGCAGGCCAATGCATGGTCAGCTGATTTCTTGATCACTCCAATCTGTAAGATCAAAATATAAATCAGTTCACTCAAAAGCATAGGGCTAAACCTATATCTTCAATTTCATTTACATTAGTCCTTGTTTAAAAAAATACTACTTGCTACATGTAACATATGGCCTCTCATACCAGCCAATATTGTATATGTCACCATCCCTAGATTTATCCCACCCGAGCATGCTTTAATATCAAGTTTGACGCTCATTTACACCCATTATGCCCAAAATGCGTTGATAATATTTGAGACGAAGTATTCCTTAATAGAGCGGATTTGCATAAGGTAGTCACACTATATCCCAAATTAGTGTCTATCTTTGACCTTTGACTTAATCAAAGAGTACTCCAATTGGCAATAATAATTAGGGCTGTAAACGAGCCGAGCTAGACCCAGCTCGAGCTAGGCTCGAACTTGATTCGAGCTCGAATTTCAAATCGAGCTAGATTTGAGGCTCGAGCTCGACTCGATTAGAATTCGAGCTAGCTCGGCTCGGCTCGATCTAGCTCGAACTAACAAAGAACTACAAAATTTACTACTTAAAAAGCTCTTAAAAATGAATTTCTTCATAGACTAAGGGCCATAATTGCCATTTAATTTAACCATATGGCTAAATATGCAAGTATAAATAGTTAATTCACTTTATACATTGTCTTTACCTTCTTTTATAGGGGAGATACTCCCTTAGTTTTTGTTTTCTAAGCGATATGGGATAAAAAAATGAAGGATGTAAACCTTATCGAGCCAGCTCACGAGCCGAGCCAGGCCAAACTCGAGCTCGGCTCGTTTACAAACCGAGCCGAGCCCTGGCTTGTTTACAACTGAGTCAATTTCGAGCTGAGCTTTTTTCAAGCGAGTTTTGAGCGAGCTGCGAGCCACGAGTTTTTTGAACACCCCTAATAATAATATATCAATGTAAATAAAAAAATAAAAAATCATAGATCAAAATGAGTAAAGCTTCCATTTCCATATATCATGCCAAAACAACCGATTACAAAAAAGTGACAGGTAAATGGATAACAAGCTGCGCTGCTCAAAACTATCACTACGAGAGAGAGAGAGAGAGAGAGAGAGAGAGAGTCGAATTGCCACGTACTTCATCGCGATAAGATTCAACCGGATGTTTGCCTAGTTCCAATTCAAGTAACCGAAATAGGGTATCTTCATTTTCATGAACAAGTCTTAGAATGGCTCGGAGTTGTGCTTTCCTCCAATCACCACTTCTAGTTTTGCCGCTTTTAAACGTTAGCCTCAGCTCCTCCACGCTCCTTCGGATCTCATGATCGTCCGTCATGGCTTCTTGTTGCACCTGTGATGTATATAAGGACTAAAACTAAAAGTGTGTGCTTTTAAACATGGAAGAAAGAAAAATGTTTAGGAAATAAATTTTCTAGTTGCAACTGCCAACAACCAATAGCTACAAGTATGAAAGCTTTAAATATGAAAGTGAATTGCAGAAAAAAGAAGCTTGTGTAAAAGACTAATTAAGCTAGGTGTAATGGTGTTATAAGTATAATTTCATAGCGTGTATGGATCTATTTTTACTCCTTAAACTCTAAATATTATACTCTATTATTCATAAATATGTGTATGGATCTATTTTTACTCTATAAACTCCAAATATTACACTATACTCATAAATCATAATATATACGTGAATTTATACATTATAGTATATTATCAGTGTCGGATTCATATACATGAATTTATACATGAGTATATTATCAGTGACAGATTCAGGAAGTTTTTTCTGGTATTAGTTTTTTTTTTATGCTGGGATTTATAACAGCTTGACGTCAAAATTTTCGGGTCGGGTCAGCTTATTTTTTTAATTTAGGATAACAATCGGGTAATAACTAATAAACAAAACTTTTTATTGGTAAAAATAGGCTTTTTTGAAATGGTAAGAAATTAGGCTTATTTAATAAACTATAATTATTTTAGTTGGTAAATTGTATTTATAAAATTTTTACTTGGTAAAAATATATATGACTTTTTTTCAAAGAAAAAAAATAATGGGAAATGAGCTCATTCTTTTTTCATAAAATCAATGGGTCGATTTTAAAAAAGATTTGGATTGTTCGAAATTTCGTTGTTTTTTTTTTTTTAACGGCAGACAAAATATATTATTCATTGTAGCAAGATGCTACCACCAAATGTACATACAAGTTTCATCACCGAATCTATAACAATTAGGGGCTGTTTGGTAGCCTCTTAATGACCATTCAGATGCTACCTCTTAATGGTTTAAAACCTCTGAATGAATAAGCGGTAACCTCAAGTCTGAATGGTTAAGAGGTAACGTCTGAATGATAAATCATCACATGTCACATTCTTCTACCTTCTCATTAGTAAAATTCTTAATGGTTCCATTAAGAGGTAGCCTCTTAATGACCATTCAGATGCTACCAAACAGCCCCTTACATTAAAAACTAGTCACCAAACCGAAATCTACTCCAATCTTCCCATGTTAACGTCAACTCTTTTGAACGATTCTTGACCCAAAGGTACGCCATAGATTTAATCTCGTCTAACATCTTCATAGCATTTGGAACTCTCTGTCTAAAAACGGTATCATTTCTCAATTTCCATATACTCCATATTGTAACCAAAACAATCGCGTGTATTGCTTTCTTTTTCTTCCTTGATCCCGAGCTAACTTCATGAAGTGTCAATAGGTCATTGATTCCAAAAGCAATAACAGGCAGTAAGTTACACCAAGCCGCAATATTCTGCCAAGCCGTTTGTGCATGATGACATGACACGAAAATGTGATCACACGTCTCGACATACTCGCCGCACAGAACACACATTTGATCCAGAACCGGTATATTCCGTATTGCTAACGCATTTTTAGTCGGCATCCTTTCCATCTCTGCCCTCCACGCCACTATACCAACTTTTTTCGGCACCCAGTTATTCCATTCAAAAGCTCTCACCGGACTTATACGATTCACTGCACTCAGGATTTTTTTAATGCTGGCCACACTAAAGATTCCATTCGGATCGTACTTCCAGCACCACCTATCCTTACCCGATGTTGGACTGCAACTGCCGATCAAATCTATAAGCTGCTGGACCTGATTTAGTTGTCATACGGTCTACATGAAAGACGAAGAAGATGAGCACCGATTGTCACCGGCATCTATAATGTAGCTCCGCATATACGTTATATACGTTTAAACATTTAAATCCTTATATACGTTTGATGCAAACTCGTACTCTGGTAAACGCATGCGTAACTTACAATCGATACGTGATTCTGAATATTCTATACGTGCATACACTTTATTATACGTTCACAGTACACAACCTATACTATATTTTATACAAGCTTATTTAATTTAATTTCATGTTTTATATAATTAAACTTTAATATATATATATATATATATAGAGAGAGAGAGAGAGAGAGAGAGAAACGAGATCAGGAGAAAACGCCCAAAAGTGTGAGAACGGTGAGAACGCATTCTGGCCAAACATGTGTCTCAGGACATGATCAGGGTCCGAGGGGTTTTTTGTCTTTTCAATCTTCTTTTATTTTCTCAACGCGCTATAACATTTTTTGGCGTCTAAGATTTTTTTGGTGTTAATTGTATTTATTAAACTTTTTGGCGTTGAATTAATTGTTTTTGTCACATAGATAATTTTTTGGCGTTATAGCGTTTTCTAGTCATTTTTGTGGTGTTTTGTATAATAATTCACTACGAGCCATTAATATTTTCATAAGATTACAATAAGTCCAAATGTTTTTTTTTGGCGTTTAGTGAATTTTTTGGCGTTTAATACATTTGACAAGGTGCTTTGCCAGCACCCGTTCTCACAGTTTTCATACTACTAGCGTTTTGGTGTTTGTAGTTTTTGGCGTTTTATATAATAATTTATTTTATTTGTAGAGAATTAGATAACAAAACAACATATAACTTGATAACAAAACAATATAAAATGAAAATTAAAAAAAAATTAAAAATGGTAATCTAATTTCTCTTCCGAATCTTCACTGTCATCAACCTCTTTCTTCTTGAATTTGTTTTGGCGTTTTGAAACTTTTTCAGACGAAGCTGCTTAGTGGAATCCTGTGTTTTGGTGTGATATTCTTGTTTGGTGGCATGTCATTGAAGATCAACTCTTGCTTTATGCTATTTATAATAATCAGGTCCAAAATAGCATTTTACTCTTGTGTTGATCCCTTTCTTCCATGCATATAGTCATCAAGAACAAAGCTCACATGATGACATATCACTGTCATCAGTCTTTTTTTCTTGAATATTTGGCTATCTCATTCAGCAAAATATTATTGAGATAACCCCCTCAGAAGAAGAATCCATTCAGTGAAAGCTTTGCCATCTGTGGTTATTTTAACTAACATTTTTTGGCGTTTTAAAGTGAGTGGTTTCTAGAGGGTATGGCGTTTGTTTTTCTGGGTGTGATCAATTCATTGTGTATAGACCACTCTCTTATAGGAGTTTTTTGGCGCATAGTTTAGGCGAGACTTTTTTATTGTAAAAAATGATAGTAATAAAGTAACCGTCTTTTCGGTTACTGTTTTGATCAACTTTTATCAGTTTTATAAGTGATGGACGTCCCATCTTCTAAGTTTTGCGTTTTTTTAAATGACGTTATGCAGACCAAGATGACAAAATACAATAACGGAGAAAATAAAATATTAAGCAGGAAAAATATTTTTTGTTATTTCTGACGTTTTGTAAGCAATAACCTTTTTTAATATTTTTTTTTGGCGTTTTGCAAATAAATAGAGAAATATATCATTTAATTATCTTAAAAAAAAGAAGATTACATAGAAGAAAAAAAAGAAAAAAAATTAAAACCCTTCGTCAGAAGGTACTTTATCCGAAAAATAAACATCACTTGCGTCATCATCTTCCTCGGAGTCTTCATCTGGATCTTCATCCATGTCATCACCTTCACCTTCATCGGCTTCCTGTTCCTGAAGATTCTAAAGCCTCCACTTGAACATGTCTTGCATTAACTCCAATTTGGAGTCCTTTTCTGTGTTCACACAAGTGGCGTTATGCAATTCTTCCATGAAACCAAGCCCCTGCTTTGTCATGATGTTTTCAAGCCAGTATACTTCCTGCTCTCCGCTGTCGTATACAACGGTCACCATGTCTGTTTCATCATCAAAACGCCATGATGTTATGACAGGGTCGGGCTTTACATCTTCTTTGATTGGTCCAAATTTCCTTGTTAATGCTTTCATTAGCATATGTGTTTCATGGCATTCGTTGTCCAGAGCGATGCCAAGGGATGGGATACCCCTCTGTACCTCTTTTTCCATCTTCAAAATTGCCTTGATTGTCCTAACATACATTCTCCTTCTGTTTTCAAAACGCAGGACGAATCGCCTGATTGTCAGAGTGTATCTCCACGAAACGATTGTTGGCATTTTTGGCATTTTGGTTAAATTGACGTTTTTTGGTTAAAAACGTTTTTGCAGAAATGGATAGATTGAAGTGATTATGGAAGCGATTTTTCTACGTCGTTTATATAATGATGTTTTTGACGCGTAATTTAGGAGGGAATTTCTTCTAATAAATGTTAATAACTGAAATTCAGTTACTATGTTGTTTCCTCTTCCTGTAATATCCAACGTGTTTTATCACTAATTTTTGGCGTTTTGTTTTTAGTAGCGTTTTTTTAATGGCGTGTTATCATTTGATGGCGTTTTGAATTTGAGCGGTAAAATACCCTTTTACCCTTAATGAAGCGCGTCCCACATAATAAAATTTATATTATTTACGAAAAACGCCACCGCGCAATCTAATACATGGATTGTTTTGATCTGACGATTCATAAGCGTTCTCATACTTTCTACCGTTTTCTCTAAATCCTGACCATATATATATATAGGGAGAAGATCATGCGAGAACCACCTCTTATTGCGAGAACCGCGAGAACCAATGTGAACACAACAAAAAATGCCTAAAAATAGCTAAAAATCACACAAAAATATATTTTTTTAATTTTTTATAAAAAAATCGCTACTTTTCGAAGCAAAAAAAAAAATTAAAAAATTTTTTTTTTTTGCTTCTAAAAGTAGCGATTTTAACATAAAAAATATTAAAAAATTCAAAAAAAATTTTTAGATTTTTTATAGATTTTTTAAGGTTTTTTGGGGGTTTAGTTTTTAGCATTTTAGCTTGGGGGGGGGGGGGGGGTTAGGTTTTTGGGGGGTGGGGTAGGGGGGTTTAGGTTTTTTTTTTGGGGGGGGGGGGGTGGGTTAGGTTTTTTTTAGCATTTAGCTTGGGGGGGGTTAGGTTTTTTTTTTTTTGGGGGGGGGGGGGGGGTGGGGGGTTTAGGTTTTTGGGGGTGGGGGTTAGTTTTTTTTAGGTTTTTTTAGCTATTTTAGGTTGTGTTCACATTGGTTCTCGCGGTTCTCATAATAAATGGAGTTCTCGCATGAGCCCCTCCCTATATATATATATATATATCTATACTACTTTATAATACATATTAGAAGGACTTCTTAAAGTCCAAAAAAATTTCCTTAAAACACCCCTAAAGCATGTTGTACAACCCTCTAAAGCACAATATAATTTACAATTCCAATTTTGCCCTTCAAAGAAACATCACACGGATTGCACTTGAGATATCACACGGATTGCGATCTGCACCGTTCATTTTTTTAGAAGTACACCACACAAATGGTGATCTGCACCGTCCAAAATTTGCATTCATTTTGAACTCCCGCTCATACCCAATTCTCCATACACCTCCTTTTCATTTGCAGAGATGAGAGAGAAGGTAGCCTCTGTGTTCTTCCTACTGTCGTACGATTCAGAAACCCTAAATCAATCTTTCAATCTATCTTCGTTCCTTTTTCTTCCTCTTCTCTGGTTGTCTTTCCCTTCTCACGCCAACCTAACCATGGATTACTTCCAGATTTGAGGGATTCACAGCCGATTCAACCAAATTTGGCGCTGATGGAGAAGAATCTTCCAAGATTGAAGCCGTATGCAGTCCATCGCTAGAAGGGGGAGTGCTCGAATGCAGTCATTCAGATCTGGTATCAGGTAAGCTTTGTTGTTGATTGTGGTTATTTCCTTTGAAAGTTTGATGATTTAACATGTGTTCACCACAGATCGACGGAGAAGAGGTGCAACTGACACTTTCGTCCTCTCTTCATTGAAACACAGGTTTGTTTTCTGACCTACATCTAGACGTAATTGTAGTCTTAACAGAGGAAAATTAGGGATTTGAACTGGGTTTGAAACCCTAAAGCTGTAAATGAGTAGATAGATCCAGATTTGTTTTCCTGATATTGATTTTTGGATTTAGTTATGGCTTTTGGTGAGGTTTCGAGAGTAAAATTTGTTATTCTTGTTGATTTGGTAGCTTAGACGGTTACAGATTTGAAGGTTTGGTAGTTTGTATTAAAATTATGTTGTTTGGATCTAGATTTGAAGGTTAGATCTGAATGATTCAGATATGGATATGCACAATATGTTAATATTTTCGCCATTATCATGTTTTTTGAGATTCTGGGACTTGATATTTGTACAGATATAATGTTTGGAGATGCCATGAGGAGAGGAATCCTAATTGGTGAAAAAAAAAAGATTTACTACAGGTAACTTCGGCATTTGCTTCCTTATTTGGTACCTATATTTATGTTGAAAAACAATCGATGGGAGTAGTGTGAGTAGAAAAACATTATCCCATGATTACGAGTTATAATACTGTCTTGTTCAAATTTCAAATTGTGTAGCTGGTCACTGAGACTTGAAGATGTTTCATTATGTGGTGAAATTAAGAATATTGTTGGTTTTGGGTTGATACTTAATACTTTATTTCTTTGTGGGCCAGTTCCAAATCTTTTATGCATTTTATTTTTGTTGTTTTTTTGCTGTAGTGCTGGTATCAAATGGTGGAGGATGAAAAACCACAATCAACCATGGGCTCGAGTAGTGCAAGCCCTTCAAGAAAATGCTAGATTCTTTATAGTCATCCTGTTTAAGAAAAGTAATGTAGGTATTTGGAGAACTATAGCTGTCATGGATAAGAAGTTCATAAACAGTTGCTATAACTCTCCTTATTTTGCAGATCATGGTAGAATCTCATCAAGTAACCTGGTAGACTCTCATCAAATATAGCTGAGGTAAAATTCAAGCCTAAAGTCGTTTAAAGGAACCTAAATGACCCGTTTTGTAAACATTTGGACTGTTTTTATACATATCATAACATAATTTTATGATATCAGGGCACCCCTGACAATCAGATACCAATGTCTAGGAAGGAACCTAGGAATCTGTAAGATTTTCTTTATCTTCAGCTTGTTTATACGTTATATAAGTTTTTGCTAGCGGTCACCATTTTGGCCCATTTGTTTTTGAACGGGTTGATTCAGGTTATATTTTTATCTCAAATGGGTCAAGCGGTTATCAATAAAAAAAGCTAGATAATAATGACATGGGTACCCCAAACATGTCAAAAGTCATCAAAAGTGTCATTTTAACACATAAAAACTGTTTTGACCCATTATTCAACTTTTGCAATAAATGAAAAATTATTCAAGTGGTGGCATGGTGGATGCTCACGATATCAAGGTTGAGAATTGACTTTATTAGTGGTTTATGAGTGCAGGTCATGGTTAAAATTGAAGGGAATTTTATTATAATGGAACTCTACTTCTTGGTTTTAAAATGCATGCATGATGCGCCTGATGCGCTAATGACAGCGCATCGCAATGGCTGATGCGTTGCAATTACGTGATGCGAGAATATTGCGCCGATTTCGCATAATGCACTCATCGCATTATGCGCTCCGATGCACACATCATTGTTTATTATATTTTGTTTTCCAAATTTTATGAAATGGGTT
>JARYGA010054993.1:0-61930 GCA_030545235.1 Helianthus tuberosus
GTTTGACTTCTTTGACTTATAATTAGTCTGTTTTGTTTTCGCTTTAGTTGTATTATGTGGAGTAACTATCAATAATCACAGTAATCGACGTGTGTTATTCACTATCTAATCGACTTACGAATGTGAACTATAGGAAGTAACAATACGATAAAGTTAATTAAACGATAATCAAACTACGCTAATCAAATCGACATCGAATCGTGATATGAATCGCAACTCGAATTACACGTTTTGGATATTGTATATTTGTGTGTGTTCCTTCTATGTGTTACTTGTGCATGCTTATTTATGTTTATGTGGTGATAAATCGAAACGCAATCGAACTCAATCGCAATCGAAACGGTATGATAACTAGTGGAGAAGAGATAGTGCGAGATATGAGTGGTTAGGATTAAAATTAATTTGACAAGCAACTCTATCGCATCGCTCACTCGAATCACATCACAACGCGCTACGCGCGAATCGAAACAGCAAAACTCGTCGCGCCGAGCACTCGAACCAGGTGCCAGCCGACCGGATTGCCATCCGATCGAAGTGACATCCGACCGGGCTGCCATCCGGCCGACCAGCCCCTTCCCATTTTAGGAATCCTATAAATACCCCTTGTCACTTTCATTCTTTCCACTTTTGGCAAGTGACGTCCGACCCGTGCTCCTACTCGTTTTTTCCTTTGATTTCTCGCAATTCCGGTAAGATCTCATCCTAAATCTTGTACTTCCTTGATCTACGCGCACTTCTACACCTTTCTACTTTTGAATCTTAACTTTTAACCGTGAAATCATTAAGATTCAAGTTGTTCTAGGATGACGTCATCATGTGTTCTTGAAGGACTTCATGTTTTGGCCTCAATCCACCAAGGATAACTTGGATCTAATCGATTTCCACATTAACAAATAAAGATCTTTCATAGGTCTAAACATATTCACAATAAAAAGGATTGAAAGATGGTTTTCCAACTTTCTTTCAACTCTTTTACACTCAATGCACTCAAACCCAATGGAACCGGATCTAATGCTGATCGGCTACTCCTTCTTAGCAATGTATCAGTGCTAGATCCAAGTTCCATTTGAAAAGATAGTGGTTTCAGGTTTGGACACGAACAACTGTCTTGAACCGTGCACCGACGGACTAGGGTGATTCCTGTTCGGTCAGGCCATTGGGGACGAGATGGGGTTCCCATTGTTTAAACTGGTCATCACAACGTCTCGCACAAGTTGCAACACTTCAAGCAAGTTCAAGTAACAGCACGATCAAGTTGTTGGGACGAGTTGTCATCCGACCGGACTGCTGTCCGACCGGGTTGCCATCCGCTCGATCCATCGTCCGATCGGGTTGCATCTTGATTCATTTAAAATTTAAACAATTTTCAACATGTTCAGTGACAGGGTTGCCACCCGGTCGGATGGACATCCGACCGAGTGACCGCCTTACTGAGGTTCTGTTTTCACTGAAGTGCCAACCTATCGGATTGCCGTCCGATCGGACAACCGTCCGATCGACCGACCGACCTGAAAAGTAGAGATACTTCAATGTTTTCAAAATACTACAACGAAAACTTCAAAAGTCAAGCCATCATACACAAACACATCCTTCTCACAGGAAGAAACAATCCACTCGGACAGCCATCCGACCGGGCTACCGTCCGACCGGACAACCATCCGAACGGATTGCCACTGGCATGACTGGCCGTCCGATCGGATTACCATCCGATCGAACTGCTGTCCAACTCACTTACACCATGCATCGTTTTACGCGTCCATTATCTTTATGCTATCGTTCTGATCAGGCTAACCCTACTCTCTAGCGCTCCCTTCAATCCATCAATCGCTGTGAGTATACTAGATCCCTTTTTGCTTTACGCACTTTTGGGTGTTACATACGTTACGAATATTCAAATCATAACAAGCACACTACTCAATACTGTTTAAGCGCTAACCGTTATCGCATGTTATACGTGGCTTATGAATGCTTGTTTGTTATGTTTACACATGGAATGCTGTCTACCTGCCTTAGCAACGATAGTACTATAGTTTGGACTCAGCACCTGTTCGCAGGGGTTGTTAAGGACAATTACTTGCATGGATTACGGTGAAAATCATGTATTGCGAACTGCCTCAGGCAGTCAACCCGCAGTCATTGGTATCGATGGATCTATGTCGATAACTAACGTGCTTCATTTCACTATGTGTACGTGCTGGTTATGCGTAAACGATTTCGAACTTTATATGCTATTATCAAACTTGTATGCTCACCTTCACACTATGTGTATTGACTTTTACTTTAACGTATGTGACAGGTGCTTAAGTTGTTTCTATGTTTAGCTTGCTGTGAACTTGAGGCAAGGAAAGGTCTAGGATGCTCTCTGTGCTGTGATGAAATCGAAGCTAGGAAAAGAGGTCCTAGAAACCAATAAATAAACTATCTATGTATAAACCTGAGTTGTCAGAACAGAACTACTTGACTAGATTTGTCTGTAATAATTTTTGTGCCTTTTAAGACATGGTATGGGATATGTTACTTCAAATTAATTGGTAATGATAATTGTTATGGAAACTTCGGGACAATCTGTTTCGCTCAGTGCCATGCCCCGATGTTTCCGCCATCGGTTGGGGTGTGACAGATTGGTATCAGAGCCATAACTATAGGGAATTAGGCAAGACTCGACCTAGTCCGGGTTGAAGTCTTAGAGACCTAGTCTATAGTTAAGAACCAACAGACCGACTCGTGCATGACCAATAGGGATTATGCGTGAGCGTACTCGCTATTTCACGCCATTCTCGCCTATGCTACACTATCACTGCACTCGAATTTTCAATTACAAATAGGCGATTAAGTCGAGATTAGGTGTGAAAACCGTAAACTCTCGACTAAGTTGCTTGATCAACCCGCATTTTTATCTACAAACAGGGAGAATTATGCCAAATCAGGAGTGAAATCCATACTTCGACGAATAATTTCCTCTATTTTCTCAAAAATAGGGACGAAGTTGTTAAGCCAGGGGTGAAACCCTAACCTTGACGACTTGTTCCAACCTTTACCTGGTTTTCCAAAACTGTCACCAAAGTCTCGACGGACACCAACGACCTGAAGTCACGGTATGACTGAAAGGATGCGTGCCAAGCCCAAGAATCGAGGCAAAAGCACAGTCCTAAAGGTCAAAGTGTGTACAACAAGTCCTTGAGAATAGTCGAATCACTTTGGGTAGTCGATGTCTAATAGCCGCAGACAATCTACTTCTCGATTTTTATGTGTTTCGATTCTGAGCCCGCAACTGCTGACTCTAATAATTCGTCGATTTTATGTGTTTGTATGTGTGTTTATGATGTGCGTGAAGTGGGTTATGGTTTTAATGTTTATTTTAAGCCCTTTTACACTTTTTTAGCCAAGTTTTAAATTTATAAAACATGATATTTACTAACACTAAACACACATATGGGCAAGTGCACCCATCGTGAGCGTAGTATAGTGTTGGTAAGATACCGAGGTCGTCCAAGGACACAAGAGCTTTTAGTACCGGTTTATCCTCAACGTCTAATCAAATCAAAAAGTTAGAAAAAAGGTTTTTAAACTAAAAAAAATTAAAAACTAACTAAAATGCTGAAAATAAAATAAAAGTAAAAACAGATAGACAAGATGAATCACTTGGTTCCGACTCGTGTATAGTGTAACCTTTGATTATTTCTGCACTTTTGCACTTTTTAAGAGATTATCTTAGTTATTATAGTAGGCCCCTCTTTTGAAGATGACATTACCCTCAACCCAGTAGTTTGAGTAAGCAATGATACAAACCTAAAGGGTCGGATTATTGAAAGATAATTAATTAAGTTATTAATGCATATTATGGTAGGCCCCTCTTTTGAAGGTGCCGTTACCCTCGGCTAAGTAGTCTGAGTCAGCAGGGATACAGTCCTAAGTAGCCGGGTTAAAGTATTAATAGTAGCTTACATATGAGGGGATCAAAGAGTTTGGACCCCCGCCATCCAATACCGTTAAGTATTGAAGGAGGTCCTACTAAATTTGACCCATGTCCTTGCAGGATCTATACACTGAACAAGGCAAGACTTTTACCAAACCGTTCCCTTAACCCCCGACCAGGTGGCCAACATACCTCCATATAGACCGTGGAGATATGAATGGTGAAAATCTTTTATTTTATATAGACAGTAAAATAATGCCAAGACACCACGGACAAAGGATAAGGAAAAATCACCTTCAACATAAGAAACTAGTTATTAAAGTCATTAATACATAACCAAGTAAAAAGTGCGAAAAGATTAAAAATAAAAAGTATTACACTAGACACTTTGTCTTCACCAAGTGATGTAAGAGACTTAGGCAAACATGGCCTTGATTGTCAAGAACTCTTACGATCAATCTTGGATCCCGAGACGACTCACACACTCTATGATGGACAATGGATGATGGTGGTGGATGATGGTGTTATGGTGGTGGTGGGTGGTGGGTGAAGTGTGAGAGAGGTGGTGTGCCAAGGGATGCCTTTGAAGTGAACCAAGCACCCCTATTTATAACCTTCACAGAAGCCTGGACATGGCCCCGTGTCCGCTGTACACTGCCCCGTGTCCACCCTTTTCTCTTCCTTCATTAATTTCAGTTTGTCTGCATTAGTTGATCACGCCCCCGTGTCCGCTGGGCACGGCCCCGTGTTCAGAAGAGTATCTGTACTATCAAGATTTGCTTGGATTCTGCGAATCTTAGCGTTGACCACGGCCCCGTGTTGAGCTGGGCACGCCCCCGTCTCGGGAATAGAAGCTTCTACAACTTTGTCTTTTCTGCAGACACCTGAACACGCCCCCGTGTCCGCTGGGCACCCCCCGTGTTGAGCTGGGCACAGCCCCATGCTCAGCTTTCTTCTTGTTTTTTGCTTTGGGAGATGCTGTCGAGGGGTCGGGCATGCCACGTTTCTTCCCTTTCTTTGTATTTATGTTGGTTTTGGTTGTATATTTGTTCCTTTTGTCCATTTAAGCTCATTTAACCTTGAAAATACAAAAGGAAGACAAAAGCACACTTTTTCCAACATTAGTACTAAAAAAGGGTTAGTTTTATGCCTCATTTGATGTAATTTATATGTTGCATTTTGCACACATCAGTTTACCTGTTTATGTGTTTAATTTTGGAAAATATTATTTTTGGAAAAAATATTATTCGATTTATGCTTTCACTTCGATCGACACACACGACTCGCAATGCATTTCTATCTCAAAACGCTAGCAAATCGCTAAATTATAGACGACCTTATGCTATGTTACACGCTTATACTATGCTACTCTACAAGTTATTCGCGATCGCTATTCTAGAACGTGCGTAGGCCTTAGATGATAGATGCAGTCAGAATGCTCTACGTACCTTTATATGCATCTGGTGATTACATATGTATATGCTTATGTGCTACTGTGATTCTGTGCCCTACGTGCTTATGTGTTTATGTGCCTCTGTGCTTATATGAATCTGTGATTATGCAAGAATATGATTATGCGACTGTGTTCCCGAGCTTTAGTGATACTAGACGTGTGAGGTGAGATTCGATTATGACGTGTCTGAGACCTATGACGATATCTGTTGCAGACAATGTCAACTGAACAATCATCTGGATCCCGTCACCCACCACTTTCTCGTCAAGAACAGAGAGACAAACGTCTGGCTGCTATCATCGCTAAGCAAGTAGCAAAAGCCATGAGTGAAGTATACGAGAATGTGAGCAAATCGTCTGAAGAATCCAGAACCGAAGCTCCTAAAGCTACCCCCAAAGATGCCTTCAGTTTCAAGCAGTTCAAGTCTTGTGGACCAAAGGAATTCACTGGCGAGGAAGGCCCTACATCATTGTTCCAATGGTTTGATTCCATTGAGGTCACTCTACGACAGAGCGGTTGCCCCGACGATCTCCGCACTCTCAACGCAACTGGCGTCTTCCAGTCCCGCGCCTTGGACTGGTGGACGGCTGAGAGGAAAAAACATGGAAACGATGCAGCCTACGGTCTGTCGTGGGACGAACTCAAGGAGGTCATGCTGGAAGAATTCTGCCCTCCTCATGAACGCCAAAAGTTAGAAGATGAATTCTGGCACATAAAGCAGAAGAATGGTGAAAACGCTGCTCTAACTGCTCGATTCAAGCAGCTCCGTATCATATGCCCTGATCAAGTGAAGACGTCCGACATGGCAATCAAGAAATACATCTGAGCCCTACCCGACTGTGTTGCAGATTTCGTGCAAGCGGCTAAGACTACGACGATCGAGGAGACTTACCTACTGGCCGCTGAAATCAACGACAAGCGGGTCAAGGCTGGTGTCTGGGATAAAACTTCGAAGCACCTACATCAAGCTACCACCGCCGCACCAACTGTTGAAATCACCACCGCATCGAGCAGCAAGAGGAAGAACAAAAGAAAGAGCAACTCCAGCAACAAGAACTGTGCAATCACTGCTGCACCAATTCAAGCTGTACCAGCTCAACAGCAACAGCGTCAAGTAGCGGCGCCTGTGGCAAATGCACCACCTCCTAAGCGTGCATACACTGGGCCACACCCGCTTTGCCCTACCTGCACCTACCACCACCCGACTACCATCGCTTGCCGTTTTTGTGCTCATTGCAATATGTACGGCCATTTCACTACCAACTGCCGTGCTCGACAAGCTCCTGCTCATCAAACTCTTCTCACCGCCCCTCAGGGTCAACAAGCTCCTCCGGCACCCGCGGTCAACGCCAGAGCCTGCTTCGCATATGGCGATCCTAACCATTTCGCTAACATGTGCCCGAACAGGGTTGTGAAACAAGAGCCCCAGCAGCAGCAGCCTCAGCATCAGTAACATCAGCAGCAACAGCAACAAGCAGCACGCGCACGAACTTTCAACATCAACGTGCGCCAAGCCCAGGCCGACAACAACGTAGTTAATGGTACGTTCCTTGTGAATGGTATTTATGCTTCACGTTTATTTGATACTGGAGCCGATAATTGCTTTGTGTCGTTCGAATTCGAGAAGCTTCTTAGTCATAAACGCTCCCATCTCTCCTCGACGTTCGATGTTGAAGTCGCCACTAGAAGAACTATCGCCGTGAATTCTGTTTTTCGTGATTGTACACTTGAGCTCAACAATCACATCTTCCCAATCGACCTTATTCCGATACAACTCAGAAGTTTTGACGCCATAGTAGGCATAGACTTTCTTCGTGAAAACCATGCTGAAATTGTATGCTTTGATAAGATGATTCGATTCTCACTCGCGAATGGTGATTTATTGTGCGTCTATGGCGAAACTGCTTCGAAGGGTCTCAAACTCATGTCGTGTGTCCAAGCTAGCAAGTATCTCCGCAAGGAATACAGAGCTTTCTTGGCTAACATTATAGTAGCGGAGAAGGAAAAGAAAGAAAAAGGCGGTAGACCAGGTACCTGTTGTTTGCGAATTCCCCAACGTTATCCCTGATGATCTCCCAGGACTCCCGCCCAGTCGTGATATCGACTTTCGTATCGACCTCATTCCTGGAGCCAACCCTGTGGCCAAGGCTCCTTACCGACTCGCACCGTCCGAAATGCGTGAACTCTCAAATCAGCTCCAGGAATTACTTGATAATGGCTTCATTCACCCGAGCACCTCTCCTTGGGTCGTTCAGGATGTGCATCAACTATCGGGAATTGAATAAGTTAACTATCAAGAACCGTTATCCCTTGCCTCGCATTGATGATTTGTTTGATCAGCTACAAGGTGCTACATGTTTCTCAAAGATCGATTTACGCTCAGGCTATCACCAACTACGTATTCAAGAGGAGGATATACCCAAAACCGCGTTTCGTACCCGATATGGTCATTATGAATTCGTTGTTATGCCATTTGGTTTAACCAACGCACCCACGGTTTTCATGGATCTGATGAATCGCGTGTGTAAACCATATCTCGACCTTTTCGTCATCGTTTTCATCTACGATGTCTTGATCTATTCCAAATCAAAGGCCGAACACGCGCAACATCTACGTTTGGTACTCGAGTTACTCCAGGGGAATCGACTCTATGCCAAGTTCTCCTAGTGTGAATTTTGGCTGGAGGAGGTTCAGTTTCTGGGTCACGTTGTCAATAGTCAAGGTATTCACGTTGATCCTGCGAAGATTGAAGCAGTCAAGAGTTGGATTACACCCAAGAACCCTTCTGAAGTCCGTTCTTTCCTCGGATTGGCGGGCTATTATTGATGATTTATCGAAGGATTCTCAAAGATCGCTGTGCCGCTTACCGCTCTCACCCACAAAGACAAGCCTTTTGTTTGGGGAACCGAACAAGAGTCTACTTTCCAAACCCTCAAGCACATGCTTTGCAATGCTCCAGTTCTCACTCTACCCGACGGAAACGACGACTTCATTGTCTACTGTGATGCTTCCAACCTTGGTCTTGGTTGTGTTCTTATGCAACGGGACAAGGTTATAGCTTACGCATCTCGTCAGCTCAAAATCCACGAGAAGAACTATACAACCCATGATCTCGAGCTAGGCGCAGTTGTTTTTGCGTTAAAGATTTGGCGATATTACCTGTATGGTACCAAGTGTACGATCTTCACCGATCATAGGAGCCTACAACATATCTTTGATCAAAAGGAACTCAATATGCATCAACGCCGATGGGTAGAACTTCTCAACGATTACGACTGTGAGATTCGTTATCACCCAGGCAAAGCAAATGTCGTTGCTGACGCTCTCAGCAGATGGAGTTATTTGCTCATCATTCGTAATGTCCAAGCCCAATACGACCTCGATACTCTCATTCGCGAAGCCCAGCATGCCTGTTTTAATGAACGCACTCTGAAGAAGGAACGAATCTACCACGATGGAGCCCAACTTATGAATAAGCCGAATGGGATATTCCATTATCTGGACCGAATTTGGATCCCCAAACGGACCGATTTGCGACAGATACTGATGGACGAAGCCCACAAATCCCGGTATTCTATTCATCCCGGTGCCGATAAGATGTACCAGGATCTTCGCTACAAGTACTGGTGGCCGGGCATGAAGAGGGATATTGCTCTCTACGTTGGAAAGTGCCTGACTTGTGCAAGGATCAAGGCTGAACACTAAAGACCCTCTGGCTTACTCGAGCAACCACCGATCCCTATGTGGAAGTGGGAGAGTATAGCTATGGACTTCATAACAAAGCTTCCACACACGTCATCAGGTCACGACAGCATTTGGGTTGTTGTTGACCGTTTAACCAAATCAGCTCACTTTTTGCCAATACGGGAAAACTACAAAGTAGAACGATTAGCCCGAATCTACACCAATGAGATCATTTGTAATCATGGAATGCCTCGCGACATCATCTCTGACCGTGATGCTCGGTTTACCTCGTGACTTTGGGAAACGTTTCAAGCGGCTCTCGGTACTACGCTTAATCTGAGTACCGCATTCCACCCTCAAACCGACGGTCAGACTGAAAGAACGATCCGTACTCTTAAAGACATGCTCCGTTCATGTGTCATAGATTTCGGTGGTAATTGGGATACATACCTGCCGTTAGTCGAATTCTCGTACAACAACAGTTATCATTCCAGCATTCAGATGGCACCATTCGAGGCTTTATACGGAAGAAGATGTCGATCGCCTATTGTGTGGCACGAGCGGTCACTCGCAATTAACCGGTCCTGAGCTATTGCAAGAAACAACTGACAAAGTCCTCCAAATTCGAGACAACTTGTTGAAAGCTCGAAGTCGACAGAAAAGTTACGCCGATAGACGACGCAAGCCCCTTGAATTTGACGTTGGTGACTACGTACTCCTAAAGGTATCACCTTGGAAGGGTGTAGTCAGATTCGGCAAGAAAGGGAAACTAGCGCCTCGATATGTTGGACCTTTTAAGATTCTGGAATGGATCGGAAAAGTTGCATACAGACTCGAACTACTGGAGGAACTTAGTAACATCCACCCGACTTTCCATGTGTCAAACCTCCGAAAGTGCCTAGCTGAGCATGATTTAATTGTACCTCTCGATGACCTCCAAGTAAACGAAACACTACACTTGGTGGAGAAGCCTGTCGAAATCATGGATCGCCAAACCAAGCAGCTCCGACGCTCGCGCATTCCTATTGTGAAAGTCCGTTGGGAAGGCAAACGAGGCGCAGAGTTCACTTGGGAACTCGAAAGCGACATGAAGGCGGAGTACCCGCAGTTGTTTGTTACGGCTTCGACCTAATTTCGGGACGAAATTCCCTCAACTAGGGGAGGCTGTAACACCCCGTGTTTTCAAAAGTCAAAGTCAAAGTCAAGATTGAAGTTAAAGGAAGAAAAGATTGCTAATTGCGATCTGTCTCTCCTTGCTCAATTCCTGTTTGACTTCTTTGACTTATAATTAGTCTATTTTGTTTTCGCTTTAGTTGTACTATGTGGAGTAACTATCAATAATCGCAGTAATCGACGTGTGTTATTCACTATCTAATCGACTTACGACTGTAAACTATAGGAAGTAACAATACGATAAAGTTAATTAAACGATAATCAAACTATGCTAATCAAATCGACATCGAATCATGATATGAATCGCAACTCGGATTACACGTTTTGGATACTGTATATTTGTGTGTGTGCCTTCTATGTGTTACTTGTGCATGCTTATTTATGTTTATGTGGTGATAAATCGAAACGCAATCGAACTCAATCGCAATCGAAACGGTATGATAACTAGTGGAGAAGAGATAGTGCGAGATATGAGTGGTTGGGATTAAAAGTAATTTGACAAGCAACTCTATCGCATCGTTCACTCGAATCGCATCACAAAGCGCTACGCGCGAATCGAAACAGCAAAACTCGTCGCGCCGAGCACTCGAACCAGGTGCCAGCCTACCGGATTGCCATCCGATCGAAGTGACATCCGACCGGGCTGCCATCCGGGCAAGAAGCCATCCGGTCGACCAGCCCCTTTCCACTTTGGGAATCCTATAAATACCCCTTGTCACTTTCATTCTTTCCACTTTTGGCAAGTGACGCCCGACCCGTGCTCCTACTCGCTTTTTCCTTCGATTTCTCGCAATTCCGGTAAGATCTCGTCCTAAATCTTGTACTTCCTTGATCTACGCGCACTTCTACACCTTTCTACCTTTTGAATCTTAACTTTTAACCGTGAAATCATCAAGATTCAAGTTGTTATAGGATCACGTCATCATGTGTTCTTGAAAGACTTCATGTTTTGGCCTCAATCCACCAAGGATAACTTGGATCTAATCGATTTCCACATTAACATACAAAGATCTTTCATAGGTCTAAACATATTCACAATAAAAAGGATTGAAAGATGGTTTTCCAACTTTCTTTCAACTCTTTTACACTCAATGCACTCAAACCCAATGGAACCAGATCTAATGCTGATCGGCTACTCCTTCTTAGTGATGTATCAGTGCTAGATCCAAGTTCCATTTGAAAAGATAGTGGTTTCAGGTTTGGACACGAACAACCGTCTCGAACCGTGCACCGACGGACTAGGGTGATTCCTGTTCGGTCAGGCCATTGGGGACGATGATGTGCTGAATGTGGTCTGTAAAAACTAAACCTAATATAGACACCCTAGTTTTAAATTTATAAACTAAGACTCTCTAAATGCTAGACCACTGACAGGCAAGTGTACCTATCGTACGTAGTAAAGCCTAATGAAGTCCGAGTATCGAACCCACGAGACACTAGCGACGCTAACTAGACTCTGACTCAACTAATTACTTAACTGGTTTTAATTTGTGTTTGGATTTGAGGTTTTAACTAATTAAACTAATAATCTAATTAAATAAGAAAATGTGGCAAACAAGACAAGCAACGTAAAACAAACACGAACTCGGGAGCTAGGTGTAAATCAAATATGATGAGAAAAGACTACCTAGGTGTCGAATCCCTAGAATCATGCAACGCTATCTTGACTATGGCAATGGTTAAATATCCTACTCCCTTGATTAACCCCCTGCTAGAGATGTATCAAACGAAAGATAAGGACGAAATGCGAAGTGCTAGAACGAACTGGCTCGGCCTATCGATACCAAATCCCACGAAAATAGAATCCTTTTGACCTCAGAGACAATTATGTTAAGAGAAGATCCCAAAAACGCAAAGCAAACCAAACCATGAAGATTGAAATCCTAGGAAACCTTAACCACGATGTAATAAACGAGCCCGAGCTATCGGTCACCCAATCTACCCACCAATGATTAGCTAATAACCTAGCTCACCCTAATCGTCTTTCGAGTCACAAGATGAGGATGCAAGTTTTAGTATATTGATTTTAATTATTAATCGAATTGGTCAATTTCTCAACTCAATATTCAAACCGAAAACCCTAAGATCAACGATTCAAATTAAACTCTAAGTCTAGGGGATATTTCTATGTGCCTAAACCGCTAAATTCATCAACCAATAATCAATCAAAACACTCCAACATGCAATATCAAGATCAATCACAAGGCAAAGTTATGTAAATCACATCAAATAACCATAATCATGTCAAAATCGCATTACAATCATCAAGTTCATCTCAACCCAGGTAGCATGAAGTTCATCTCAACCCAGGTAGCATGAAAAGTTTAGTCAAGAATCATAGTCAAGAAAAAGAAACAAGTCTCAAATAATAAATACGTCATAGTATCAAATCTGAAAACACAAAGTCTTAACAAAATTGAATACTCATAAATATCAAACCCGGACTAGAATCTTGATCGCGACTTGAACCCTCAAACCAATCTTTTTTTCTTCTCTCTTGATCGCAGCTTACTCCCAACCAAAACTGCCGTCTAACTTGTTGATTCTTCTCGAATTCACCCCCACTTCTCGTATATTCTGCCGTCTCTCCAATATGATGTCTAATCAGCCGTATTTATTCCTCCCTAGTAGCTGCACCAATTGAATCACAAATCAACTCTAACACCCCGACTTGGGCCTAGTGTGGGTCTATCATGTAAATTACTAAACCATCAAAATGATGGGCCTAGCTCCATGTGCTGCTAACCAACCCAAAATAACAAATATATGGCACATGTTTTTATTTTTTTTATTTTCAATCTTTAGTCAACGTCTTTAAAATTCGGTCAATCCACAGAGATGCAAATCTTTAATTTTTTTCTTTAATGCCAAGAATTAATTTCCACTTTAAGCTTTTTGGCAGTTTAGACCCTCAAGTTTCAATAACTATTTTTAAACAACCCTCGGTATTATTCAGTTTGACCCTTCAAGATTTTAGCTTTATTAATTCTGGTCCCCCCACTCTATTATTATATCACTCCCGGTTTCTCTCATTTAACCCTTTTTTATTACTTTTCTCACCGGGATATGTAATAATAACAAAATAATAAAGCATACAATATAACTAATAAAACGACTCTAAACTATTAAAATAATATACAAAATACAAGGGGAAAATAACGGTGTTTTTCAACACATCAGACGAGATGGGGTTCCCATTGTTTAAACCGGTCATCACAACGTCTCGCTCAAGTTGCAACACTTCAAGCAAGTTCAAGTAACAGCACGATCAAGTCGTTGGGACGAGTTGTCATCCGACCGGACTGCTGTCCGACCGGGTTGCCATCCGCTCGATCCATCGTCCGATCGGGTTGCATCTTGATTCATTTAAAATTTAAACAATTTTCAACATGTTCAGTGACAGGGTTGCCACCCGGTCGGATGGACATCCGACCGAGTGACCGCCTTACTGAGGTTCTGTTTTCACTGAAGTGCCAACCTATCGGATTGCCGTCCGATCGGACAACCGTCCGATCGACCGACCTGAAAGGTAGAGATACTTCAATGTTTTCAAAATACTACAACGAAAACTTCAAAAGTCAAGCCATCATACACAAACACATCCTTCTCACAGGAAGAAACAATCCACTCGGACAGTCATCCGACCGGGCTACCGTCTGACCGGACAACCATCCGAACGGATTGCCACTCGCACGACTGGCCGTCCGATCAGATTACCATTCGATCGAACCGCTGTCCGACTCACTTACACCATGCATCGTTTTACACGTCGCTTATCTTTATGCTATCGTTCTGATCAGGCTAACCCTACTCTCTAGTGCTCCCTTCAATCCATCAATCGCTGTGAGTATACTCGATCCCTTTTTGCTTTACGCACTTTTGGGTGTTACATGTGTTACGAATATTCAAATCATAACAAGCACACTACTCAATACTGTTTAAGCGCTAACCGTTATCGCATGTTATACGTGGCTTATGAATGCTTGTTTGTTATGTTTACACATGGAATGCTGTCTACCTGCCTTAGCAACGATAGTACTATAGTTTGGACTCAGCACCTGTTCGCAGGGGTTGTTAAGGACAATTACTTGCATGGATTATGTTGGTAATCATGTATTGCGAACTGCCTCAGGCAGTCAACCCGCAGTCATTGGTATCGATGGATCTATGTCGATAACTAACGTGCTTCATTTCACTATGTGTACGTGCTGGTTATGCGTAAACGATTTCGAACTTTATATGCTATTATCAAACTTGTATGCTCACATTTACACTATGTGTATTGACTTTTACTTTAACGTATGTGACAGGTGCTTAAGTTGTTTCTATGCTTAGCTTGCTGTGAACTTGAGGCTAGGAAAGGTCTAGGATGCTCTCTGTGCTGTGATGAAATCGAAGCTAGGAAAAGAGGTCCTAGAAACCAATAAATAAACTATCTATGTATAAACCTGAGTTGTCGGAACAGAACTACTTGACTAGATTTGTCTGTAATAATTTGTGTGCCTTTTAAGACATGGTGTGGGACATGTTACTTCAAATTAATTGGTAATGATAATTGTTATGGAAACTTCTGGACAATCTGTTTCGCTCAGTGCCATGCCCCGATATTTCTGCCATCGGTTGGGGTGTGACACCAAGGGGGTGGAGGATGGGCTAAATATATATATATATATATATAGGGAGGAGTTCATGTAAGAACCACCCTTATTGCGAGAACCGCGAGAACCAATGTGAACACAACCTAAAATAGCTAAAAAAAACCTAACCCCCACCCCCCCCCCCCAAAAAAAAAACCTAAACCCCCCCACCCCCAAGCTAAAATGCTAAAAACTAAACCCCAAAAAAACCTAAAAAAATCTAAAAAAAAAAAATCTAAAATTTTTTTTTTAATATTTTTTATGCTTAAATCGCTACTTTTAGTGGGCAAAAAATTTTTTTTTTTTTTTAGCTTCGAAAAGTAGCGATTTTTATATAAAAAATATTAAAAAAAAAGTTTGTGTGATTTTTAGCTATTTTTAGGCATTTTTGGTTGTGTTCACATTGGTTCTCGCGGTTCTCGCAATAAGAGGTGGTTCTCGCATGATCTTCTCCCTATATATATATATATATATATATATAGGTAAAGGGTACTGTACAAATTCCCTTATCGTACATTACGTACGCTACAATCTCAGCCGTCAGATCATCTTCCCGCAATGAAAATCGCATGTTGTTTTTTTTTTGTAATAATTTCGCATGTGATAATTTTGATGAAATTGATCGGAGTGTCGCGCTCCGGTCAAAGATAATATTTATAAGCCCAAATTACCCTTAACAATGTGTTAGTGGTAGTAAGGGGTCGAACCACGAAGAGTATGTGGTTTGTGTGTGGATTCGGATGAATTAAAACAGTTGTCACAATTTATGAAGCTTGCTAAAGTATTTTTGTATTTTCGTTTAATGGAGGGATATGATTTTTAACTAAATGAATTGATGCGAATGGTTAACAACTACTACTTAATGATTGCAAGAAAAATGGTTACTAGAACAATAATGATAAAAAGGAATCACACCCGGTTTCAGTAATTATTAACCTAGAATTTCTACAAGTTTTAGTTTCAACTCAAATGCATTCGATTAACGGATTTAGTGTACCGTGACTTAGGTGCTACTAGCTATCAACGCCCCGAAGAACGGACAAAAAGACACTTTGTAATCAACACAAGTAAATCCTAACAAAGACAACGTACAATTACATATCACCGTTTCGCAAAGTCATAACTTTTAACATCGCTCGACAATTCACGAATTCGTAACAAATGTAATACTATTGTCAAAAGTTTCAAAAACCAAATACAAATTGTCACTAAGATGAAACAAGAACAAATTGAAACCCTAAAATTAACAACTACCTACACCGGGGTGAAACCGAGATGATTAGCCGCTCATGGTTGATGCAACTTGATCACCGGATGCTTGGAATGCGGATGGAGTCATCTTGAAGCTTGTAGGATGAAGGAATGATGGAGAATTAGGGTTTATGGAATGGTGATGATGAGAAGGATGATGGATTGGTGAACTAGGGTTTGATGATTGCTCGTGTGTTGGATGATGATGATTCGGGTTGTAGAGATGGAATAGTTGAAAATGGTAGGTGAAGGATAGATGGTAATGGCTCCCAGAACAGGTTTCAAACTCAACACAAGTGTAACTCCCCGAAATCAATGCAAAAACCACCCATTAGAACCGTTCCCATCACCCAAATAAATGAAATTCGCGTTTCAGAGATCTGCTGCCCGTCGGCGACGACCTGGGGCCCGTCGGCGACGACCTCCCTAAGTGCTGAAACCATCCGACGGCTTAACCGACTGTATACGCGTTTTTCTGGCCGACGGGTGTTTCTAGAGCCCGTCGGCGACGGCCTAGAGCCCGTCGGCGACGACCTCTAGTTTTTCCAGTTTTGTCCGAAACTGTTTTCTTCATAACTTCTTCGTTATAGCTCCGTTTTACTCACCGTTTTCGCCCACGTACTCGTAATTCAGCCCTCTATCATGCCATCTTCCAATATATTCATTTTAAATCCATTAACATCCCCCAAAAACTCATCTAATCTTCGTGGTTAACCCGGTTTTGTTCATTTCACATCCCCGGTTGATCCCGTTCGCTCCCGGTGCTCCGTTTAGCTCCCAATTAGCTCCTTAAACTCTTTTAGACCTGTAAAACACAAATCCCATTAAAAGTAGGCTATTCACGATTAAAAGCTACGTAAAACATCAACTTAAGCATAAACGATCACCGATTTTTCAACCACGTATCAGAAATAGCAGGTGTTTTTTTGTAACAATTTCGCATGTGGTGATTCAATTTCGCATGTGATAATTATGATGAAATAGAAGGTTGTTTTTTTGTAAACAATTTCGCATGTGGTAATTCAATTTCGCATGTGATAATTTTGATGAAATAGCAGGTTGTTTTTTTGTAACAATTTCGCATGTGGTATAATATTTTGTGGCGTCTAAGTTTTTTTTGGGCGTTAATTGTATTTTTTTAAACTTTTTGGCGTTGAATTAATTGTTTTTGTGTCACATATATAATTTTTTGGCATTATAGCGTTTTCTGGTTAATTTTTTGGCGTTTTTGGCGTTTTGTATAATAATTCACTACGAGTCATTAAAATTTGCATAAGATTACAGAAGACCAATTTTTTTGGCGTTTAATACCCTTTTTACAAGGTGCTTGGCCAGCATCTGTTCTCCCAGTTTTCATACTACCGGCGTTTTGGTGTTTGTAGTTTTTGGCGTTTTATATAATAATGTATTTTATTTATAGAGAATTAGATAACAAAACAACATATAACTTGATATCAAAACAATATAAAATGAAAACAAAAATAATACAAAATAGTAATCTAATTTTTCTTCCGAATCTTCAATGTCGTCAGCCTCTTCTTTCTTGAATTTGTTTTTGGCATTTTGAACCTTTTTTGAATACTTTAGCTAGATGCCAACTTTCTTTCATAAACCCCGTTTTTTTTAGTAGAAGCTGCTTAGTGGCAACCTGTTTTTTGGTGTGATATTCTTGTTTGGTGGTATGTCATTAAAGATCAACTCTTGCTTGATACTATTTGTAATAATGGAGTCCAAAATAGCATTTTACCCTTTTGTTGATCTCTTTATTCCATTCAAATAATCATCAAGAACAAAGCTCACATGATGGCATATCACTGTCATCAGTCTCTTTTTCTTGAATATTTGTCCATCTCATTCAACAAAATATTATTGAGTTAACCCCCTTAGAAAAAAGGATGCATTTCAGTGAAAGATTTGCCATCTGTGGCGTTTTAAGGGGAGTGGTTTCTAGAGGATATGGCGTTTTTGTGTTTTTCTGGGTGTGTTTAATTTTATTGCGTATAGACCCTTCTCTTATAGGAGTTTTTTGGCGCGTAGTTTAGGCGGGACTTTTTATTGTAATAAATGATAGTAATAAAGTAACTGTCTTTTCAGTTTCTGTTTTTCGTATTTACTGAGTTGATCAGCTTTTATCAGTTTTATAGGTTATAGACATTCCATCTTCTAAGTTTGGCGTTTTTTTTTAAATGGCCTTATGCAGACCAACATGTCAAAATACAATAACGGAGTAAGAAATTTTTTTTTTGTTATTTTTGGCGTTTTGTTAGGGTTAACCATTTTTTAGTATTATTTTGGCGTTTTGCTAATAAAGATAGAAATATATTATTTAATTATCTTTAAAAAAAAAGAAGATTACATAGAAGAAAAAAAAGAGGAAAAAAAATTAAAATCCTTCGGCAGAAGGTACTTTATCTGAATAGTATCCATCACTTGTGTCATCTTCTTCCTCCTCGGAGTCTTCATCTTGATCTTCATCCATGTCATCATATTCACCTTCATCAGCTTCTTGTTCTTGAATATTCTGAAGCCTCTACCTGAACATGTCTTGCATTAACTCCAATTTTGAGTCTATTTCTTGGTTGGTACAAGTGGCGTTATGCAATTCTTCCATGAAACCCAGTCGCTGTTTTGTCATGATGTTCTCTAGCCAGTAGACTTCCTGCTCTCCGCTGTCGTATGTAATCGTCACCATGTCTGTTTCATCATCAAAACGCCATGATGTCATGACAGGGTCTGGCTTCACATTTCCTTTGATTGACCCAAATTTGCTGGTTAATGCTTTCATAAGCATATGCGTTTCATGGCATTCGTTGTCTAAAGCGATGCCAATGGATAAGATTTGCCTCTGTATCTCTTCTTCCATCTTCAGAATAGCCCTGACCGTCTTAACATACACCCTCCTTCTGTTGTCAAAATGGAGGACGTATCGCCTGATTCCCAGAGTGTATCTCCACGAAACGATTGTTGCCATTTTTGGCGTTTTGTTTAATTTGGCGTTTTTGGTTAAAGATGTTTTTTTTTTTTTTTTTGCAGAAAATGGATAGATTGAAGTGATTATGGAAGCTATGTTTTTACGTTTGTTTATATAATAATGTTTTTGGCGCGTAATTTAGGGGGAATTTATTTTAATAAATGTTAATAACTGAAATTCAGTTATTTGTGTTGTTTCATCTTCCTGTAATATTCAACGCATTTTATTTTTAGTTTTTGACGTTTTGTTTTTAATGGCGTTTTATTTTTTGTATGGCGTTTATCATTTGATGGCGCTTTAAATATGAGCGGTAAAAGACCCTTTTACCCTTAATGAAGCGCGTCCCACATAATAAAATTGATGTTATTTACGAAAACGCCACCACGCAATCTAGTCCATGGATTGTTTTGATCGGACGATCCATAAGCGTTCTCACCGTTCTCACACTTTTCACCGTTTTCTCTAAATCCTGACCCTATATATATATATATGTATGTATAGGTATGTGTGTGAAGGAGGTGGGCCGGCGAGTCCGTCTGCTGGGTGACGGAGAAGACGGGACAGACATAAGGGGGGCGGTGTGGGGGTGCAGCGCCGGGGCTCGCCGGGGCAGGGCCGGCCCCCATACCGGATAGTCTAAAGAAGCCCAATTCGGTGTTACCTGTTGTTGTCCAGAACCAAGTCCAGATACAGGTGTACAAATAGGTTTTTTTTTTTTAAAAACCCGGTCCGGTTTTTAACAGAATCGGTTCTTTTGGTGGAGAAAAAAAAGGTTTTAAAAAAAACCGGTTTTACATGGTGGGAACCATAACTGGTACTAATCGATTCGGTTCGGTTAAAAACCAATTTGGGCCAAAAAAACCTGGTTTAAACCAGATTTTTAAAAACCGACTTCGGTTTTTAAACCGGTTTTTTTTGTTCGAGGATCCTAACCAGTATACTAACCGCTGGTTCGGTTTGGGTTGGAACAAAAAAACGGTTTCGGTCCTAAAACTGGGTTTTTGTACACTGTTGATACATATTATGTGGACGCGACTTGGTTCGGTTCAACTCAGTTCGGTTCGACCCGTTTAGGTTCGGCTCAAGCCCGACGTCACGACATTCCTCCGTCGTGCGCCCCAGAGTTCGTCACGCGAAGCACGAAGCGCCGGGAGCCGGTTCCCGTCGCCACATCATCATGACATCATCATGATGATGTCATGATGATGTCACTATGTTGACTAATCTTTGCATAATTAATTATCAGAATTCACGTGAATGTACATGGGCCAATCATCGTGCATGTCATGAACTAAGTCACATGGGCTGAAATCTTACACCTGGGCCGAACCCCTACTGGATAAACATGTGGGTCGACGAAATAAGTGTGTTTCGTCGACTTTGAAGACATTTTAATGTGTTTCGTCGACAACAGTTCTGATTCGTCGATCTGATTCTGTTTCGTTGTGTCTGGTGCTATAAATAGACAGTAGTTAGACTGAAAATGTAAGACACAAGAAGAAGAGAGAATAGAGAACACACACACACGAGAGAACTTTGAGAGTCTTGTAGGTCCGGCTAGGGGAGGATCTAGTCGCCTAATCCTTGTGTACAAACCAACCCGGTTGTGCGGAATCCAACCGGGAAAGCAAACCGAGATAGAACACGCAAATACACGACACAAAATATTCACCGATTAACACCTCTGTATTAATACGTATGAAAGGTTCAGTTACAAGCTCAATGTTTACAAATATGTTCTGTAAACTCTCAAAGTTCTCTCGTGTGTGTATGTTTTTGCTCTCTGTGTTCCACCCTGTCTAAAACAGAAGTAATGAACTCTATTTATACCCACAGACACTACAAGACAAACAGATCATGACGAATCACAACCTTGCTCGACGAAACAGTGAAGCATGCGACGAAACAGGGACCTTGTCGATGAAACTGATGTGTTTCGTCGACTTCCCTTATGTTTCGTTAACTCTGGGCTTTGGCCCAACTGATGTGGCCCAACCTCTGTTTCGTCCACTTGTTTGAAGCCCAAGGACTTTGATCAAGGCTCTTGATGTATCTTTGTCCATCATTGTTTATCTTGGCCCACTTGAAATCCTTACACACGACGGAGGAGGGTCGTTGCAAAGATGAGTCGCGTCATGTCGAGTCGCGTCCACAAACCGTGTATCAACAAACTCCCCCTTGGACGCTACTCGCGAGATTCGCCTTTCTTGTCTTCTATGTCGGAGGATCTTCAAAGTCTTCACGTGTTGAAAGCAGAAAGTGTATCAACAAACTCCCCGTTTCATGTAGGAAGTGTGTTGACAAACTCCCCCTTAACATAAGCTCCCCCTTGAGTTATGCTTGTGAATGACTTGATCATTATAATTTGAGATCCTTGTGGTGTTGATGATGGTCAGCGGCAACTCGATTATCTTCATCATTTGAGTGCCTTCACGTCGTGTCTTCATTCCGAAGCTTGTCATCGACCATGTTCTCCTTGCCTTTAGCATCTGCACATGCAAGAAAGCTAAACGCGTAATGAGAACAACTGCTTGGAATATAGTTAGTATAAACAAATGACACACGTATGACCGTATTTAATCAAACACCGTCCGACAGTTTGAAAGTTTAACAAATTTGTCAATTTTAGTCTTTAACTTTCAAAACTTGCAAATTTCGACCGTTTATGAAGATTTAGTCAATTTGGTTTTCGTTCAGGTTTCAGGCAACGAAGACTCGAGATCCAACATCGTACGATCGAAAATAAAAAAGAAATAAAATCTTTTTGGCTTTAATAAAGGTTATATTAAAACACACCTAAAATCTTTTTGGAATTTTTGAATATTTCAAATGTAAAGACAGAAAGCAGTAAATAAATATATACAAAGATGCAGAAACTGAAAGCATTAAATAAATATTTACAGACATTCTTTTTGTGAGTTTCGAGGGTAAGAGAATCATATCAGTGTACGGTCATGCCAAAACGCTCTTGTTTGTTCATTTAGTTAACATTAAGATAAGCATCCTATAACGATTATCGGTATTGTTGTCCACATAAGCTCAACTTATCAGATGTAATCATGGCGAGGGGATACGTTAAAGTATAATTTATACTTACCGACCGGTGTTCATCCACATCACGACACATTCCCGTATCAAGGTATGCACGAGGGTTCATCTTACCGGTGAGTATACCGATTATCATCTGTTTGACCGTATATGATGTGAGATTCTCACTTATTTTGATTTGAAAACAAGCCCTATGTGATATAATCACTTATTGATGAGGAACTTGATTTTCATATGCATGAGGGCACAGGAGCAAGTCCGTGAACAGGTCAGTACTTTCGTACAGCAGAGAGACGAACTTGACTCCCGGATAAATGTGATATATTATCACTTATTTGTTTGGACATGTGATTGTTGATCACTTATTGAGGTCGTATGCAGTATGTACACGTATGTATGGTATCATGGAAGATCTAGACTTGCGTCCCCGTTATTTTTCGGTAAAAGATACAACCATGATACCCAGATGATAAGCAGCATAAAGACCGAATATCTCAGAACCTCGGCAATCTCTCAAACGAAATTTCGGTACTAAGACCATATGCCAATGAATGGTTCCCACCTGGTCTTCAGTCAATTTAAGTTTATATCACCCTGCACACTTTAAAATGATTGTGAGCCTACCGATACATCTTATATAGAGCTGCTTATCATTTTTCATTTAAGGTTTAAAGAGGTTTAGACAGACCACTGATGTACTATCATTTTCTCTTTTGCTCGCCAGGAAACTCATTTTTGATTTTCTATGTTTTTGTGTTTTTGAAATTTTTCGATGTTTTTGGATTTTCAAATTTGGATTTACTCCCCCTAAAATCAACAAACTAAGATAAATTTAAAACACAAAGGTATTTACAAAAATGATTTTCCGATGTTGGTTTTACTCTTGCTTGACCTTAATGCCATTTACCAATAATAAAAAGTCAAATCTTGATTTGTCAAATGCTTTGGTAAAAAGGTCGGCACGTTGGTCATCGGTGTGGACCATGACAACATTGATGAGTTTCATAGTGAAACAATCACGTGTGAGGTGATATTCGAGATCAACGTGTCAGGTCAAGGAGTGCTGTACGAGATGATAATAATTCATAAAGCAGCTTAAATATCGACAAGTATAGGAGAGATTAGAAATTTAAAACCGTATCCTGCAACTGCTTCGTGCATTGCCAGGAATCTGAGCGCTCTCCCAAACTGGATATCCACCCGGTGTGGATTTCAAAGTCGATTTTTGTAGCTACTGAGAAATCTCTTGACAGCAACAAGATCATAAACCTCTGGGTCCGGCTGGTCTTCCACATTGTACCAGCAAAGGTCTTTGTCTTTCTCTTTTTCTTTGAGAGGTAGTGTGCAGTTGTTCAATCCACGCCAAGGCATCCACACACCCGGTTGGTTTGTTCAACAAACACATTCTCTTCAATCACACCATAGAGAAAAGTACCCTACACGTTCATCTTGTGGACTTTGAACTTCTTGTGGAAGAAAAATCCATGAATCTTCGAAAAGCTTCAGACGTGCTACAGGCGCGTACTTTTCATTTGAATCTTTCCTGAGGACCCGATCAAAAACCATAACAACCAATTTTGGCACATTTTTCATCTGGTCGAATTTTTTAACTTCATTCAACCACATTCTTTCACCAGACATTTTTGTCTTCTTTTCTCCTCTCTTTTCTCATTTCTCTCCATCAAAGGCAACAACTCCTAGATATAATGATGTTTCGGAGTCTGGTGTCGCCGATCTTGTGCATGGACGCTCCACTATCAACAATCCTAAGACTATCAATAGTTCCTCCTGGAACATCCTGCACACTCATTCAGAGATTAGTTGGAGAGGGGGACCCAAGCCTTCACAGACTTGGGTCGTCCGTCATCATCGAGAATTGTGACATCCATTTCCCGATGATTCGGAATTGATGTAGCTCCCCCTGAAACAGTTACTGGTTTTGGTTTCCAAATCTGTTTTTGTTTTTCATTTTTAACTTCTAACTTAACAGACTGTGTTTGGACAACCTCTGGTTTTAAAACCTTTTCAACATTTTTCCGTTGTTTCTTTATCTGTTTCATTTCCCGTTGTTTAACAAGACGAGGGTCCTGTCTTGGTGAAACAGATCTTTTATGGTAATTGTTACCATGGGGGGAATCAACTTTGGCTTTTTGTTTATGAAGATATGGACAATTTCGAATGATATGTCCAATTGTGCCACATTCAAAACATGATCTTCGTTCAACAAACCCCGAAGTATCATGTGATCGTCTTGCCGATGATGATGAACTTTGTGATCTCGAGGTACTAGGTTTCGAACAGTTTGGTTCATTTCTTTTCAACACTGTTGCTTGTTTAACAAAATCTAAGTTAGATTTGTTTTCAAACGTTTCAATTTTGTCCGTTCCCTTTGATTTCACAAAGTTCACATTCTTGTTCTTCTTCTGATTCGGCTTCCTTTGACTTTGAGTCGGTGTCTTTTCTTTTGGTTTGGTATGATTTTGCTGCCTTTTCACTGTTGGTAACTTTTGATTGCCATATTGTTTTCGAACTTCGGCCTTTGGAATCGGAGGGCACTGTGTTACCACAACGTTTGATCCTGTCTTTCCCAAAAACTTACTTGTCGAATTTTCAAAGACTTTACTGATTAAGGATTGATTAACATTCTTAATTGGAAAATCTTTGTCAGAATAAATTTTATCATCACCAACAAGAGTGTACAGCAAATCCACACTCTCCGACTCTTTTGCAGACAAGGACTCGATTGCAACAGTCTTAGCGGGTTTTGCTGGAGGATCACATAAAATATGATTCTCAAGAGGTATGTCCTCTTCTTTGATTGCCGCATCAGACTTTGCTGAGTGAGTATCATCGGATTCATCAGAAGAAGAATCAGCATCCTCAATAATAACTGGAGGATCCTGATTCGGTTCAGCAGAAGACACACATGTATCTGCTGACACATCTGAAACGGATGATACTTCTTTCTTGTATCCAAGCCCTGTTGCAAATTCCTTAATGTCTAGAGGAACAGATGGCTCAAAGTAGGTTCTATCTTCCTCATCAGGCATGGCATCATAATTGTGTCTCACAGGTGGTGGACATTTCTTGTAGCCTATGCATGTGACATCCCGTTTCTCTTTCTGAACGTCAATGATGTGATCCAACACATAGCTAGAGCTCAAATAACTGTCTAGCTTAAGTTGGATCGCCTCACTTTCAGTTTTAACACAAGCCATCTCTTTTTGCATTATCTCAAGGCGAGTTATATACAAATTAATGTCAGTTTGTTTTCTGGAAACCATTTTTGTTAACTCGGTTTTATCTTTCTTAAATTTCTCAATTACCGATTTAAACTCCTTTTCATGGTTTTCATAAAACATGTTGGCTTCAGTGCACTTCGAAAGATCCACGGTCAATTTCTGATTGTGGATGAATGTCACATCATATTTCTCTTGCAAAGCCTCGTGTTTGCTTTGCAATTCACACCACTTATCATTCAACGAAACATGTTTGTCTTGCAAGTCAAACAAACTAGCTTGTAAAGCATCATGTTTGCCTTGCAACTCAGACATGTTTGCATCCAAATCAGCACATCTATCACTTAATCTAGCACAATTATCACAATTAATAGCAATTGGTTCATCGACACATACCTGACTGGAGTCACTCTCAGATGTTGACCTATATGCTTCAGAATCAACAACCTCCCTTGATGATTCACATTCAGATCCATCCTCGCTTGAACTTGAACTTGAAGTTGTAACATCTTCAACTGAAGTTGAAACGTCTTCAACTGAAGTTGAAACATCTTCATCTGAACTACTGTCATGTTCAGAACTGTCATCGTTTCGCGATGATTCACCATTGCTGGCATCTTTAACAATTTCGGCATAAAACGCAGTTCCTGTATGAAAGTCTGTGGTTGGAGCTGGCTTTACATGAACTTGGATTGGATTGCCATATAGATCAGTTGTCACAGGAGGCCTTTGGGTTTGCTGTTGAGGCACTGGTTGAGGAACTGGTTGAAGCGGATTTCCGTACAGATCTGTTGGTCCGGTAGATCGAACAGGTAATGGATTTCCGAACATATCAGTTGCTCTGATAGATCGTTTCGGTGCGGGAGATTCGGCCCACGAAGATGACAAGCTCGTGTTTCTATACTTTCCGCTATCCGGAGACGGAGTACCATAATACATATCTGTATTTACCGGAGTACCCCAAATCGGATTCATTTTTGATCAAGAAAAATGAATACCTGAAAATCACACCTCAAACAAACAGTTAAATACCTTCTTCAAACCTTCTGTTTAAAATTACAAGTGTCTTGATGAAACACAGTGTTGACGAAATAGAATTTTGTTTTGTGACGAAACAAGTTTATAAAGTTGGGCTCCCAGACAATGAAACAGGTTTGACACTTTGGGCTTGATAATTGACGAAACACTTTTGGGTTTGCAAATTAACGAAACAGAGCCCAACTCTTGAATATGGACGAAACAGATGGGCCTTGTATTGTTGACAAAACAGAAATTATAAATAGTGTTGACGAAAGGGGAGGATCTAGTGAAATGGGCTCTGATACCAATTGTAGGACCGAGTTTCTTGACCGAAACCGTGATTCGTGTGAGATCGGTTCAAGACGGGAGAGATTAGAGACATAAACGAACAACTTCTTTGTATTAATTGGTAGTATAACATTACAAATCGGCCCGATTACATGATAACCTAACTAATACCAAAGAAGTATACATCCGGGGAGAGACCAAGTGGTGATCTCTCCCTGGTGAGGACTTGAACCTCCTAAAATCTCCAAGTGTTTGAAATGGCAAGAGTTTTCTATTTATAGTCACACCCCTTGTCTTGCAAACACACACGGTCAACCGGATAACCCTCTCGTTTGACCACTTCAAACGAGCGGGTCTATACACGTTCGATAGACCGTTTCACTAACTATTACAAATTCAGCATAAAATAAAACTAATCTATTCGACAAGCATCGGACACAAAATCTGCATCAACAAATTCCCCCTTGTCCGTTGCTGTCGAATGCTGAAAATGCAACTGCAATCGATCTTCAGTCAAGTATTTGTAACACCTGTGCCTCCACGGCCATCAAACAAATACCAAACCAATGAAATATTTTATTTCATACTTGGGATTTGTAAAAAATATGTGTATCATTTGCACATATCAATATTTGTTCAAATCCAAACTCTAAATCGCTTTCTGGAAGGTTATACGCGCACCGATGCGTAAATATAACCAGTTTAATGCAACAAACACTCCGGAATAGTGACATAGGCTTAACATACCTTAAATAGCCCATACATAACTTAGAAATAAGTTTTGAAGGCTTTGGTATGGCAAAAACAAGCTAATTCGCTTACAGGGTCTAAACTTGACAAACTGCGAAAGTATGCCAATCTGAACTGTAACGAACATTCCGGAACATGACCATAAGTTAAACACACCTTAAATATCCTCTACATAGCTTAGAAATAGGCTTTGAGGGGTTAGGTGTGCTAAAATAAACTTTTGGGTCATTCAGGGACTAAAAGTGTCAAAAAGTGCACAAGTTTGCATTTTCGCGCATAACTTACGTTCTGAATACATCCGGACATCTAAAAATTTATGTAAGCATGACTACATTATATTTTAATGTTTGCCATAAGAAAAATCCATTCGTCACGTCATTTGGATCGTTTTTCGCGCTTATGCGCATTCCGTCGTAATTAAGCGAACATCGCGTTCGTACGGCCAAACGAACCGACATCTGAGATATTTTTGAGCATGTTTTGAGTTCCCTATACTTTAACTTCATTTTAGAGCCTTGAAATGAGGTTAACGGGGTTCAAACGCATCGAAAATCGCTTAAACGGGTTGCAGGGACTGAAACTGTAAATCTGCCAAACTAGGTCCCTAAGTAGGGGCTAAATGCAGCAAAATGATTTTTTTTACAGCTGTTAACAGCTGTTAACCACTCCCTAACCCCTTGCCACATGTTGATCTCTTATGGTGAGTGGCCATTTTGGGTACCATAAGGTTCCGACACATGTACGGATGTGATTAAGGCACGATATTCGACAAACGATCCTAACGGTGGACCATTTACTATAAATACCCAACACCCACTTCACTCATTCCTCACAAATCTGATCTAAAAGACTCTAAGTTGAAACCATTGTTTCATACCTGAGTTATTTGGATCGAGATTAGCTTTCGGGGACCCTTCGTAAGTGTTCTTTCGTTCTTTTATTGCTTTTCGAGTCTTTTCGAGTCTGAAAGTCAAACTTTGTTTGACTTTCTGCATTGACCAGTTTATGGTTAATGCGAAGTTCGTTTGAACTTCGCAACGTGATTGTAATCACGATGGTTATAGTCCCTTGTGACTATGCCTACTGATTACCACGTTGTAGGGTCGAAAGGATAAGCGATCTAATAAATCGCTTATACCTTCGAACCCGACCCATTTGGTCGATCATTAGGATCCGACCAAGCACATTAGGTGACCATAGTATATAGGGAATAACCTTCCGAGGTTATACCTTATGGTCGCTTCGTTTAAGTAGTTGTATGATAGGTAGTTTATATGCCTTAGGTAAATTTCCAAAATACCCCTATGATGCCAAAATTCGTTTTAAGCATATGTAACATAACTTTTGGTATCTAAACTGATTTGGCAACAATATTAGACATGTTAAGGCATATTTTACTTATCATAGGGCTAGTTAGGCGTTCCGAACGCGTTTCACGCGAACGACGCGTTAAAGTAGCATAAGCTACCTAAACGGGTCGTAATGGGTCACAAACGCTTAGGTTAAGTTTCGTTTTAGTATGTGGGCTTTGTTAAACCATATTACACGAGTTCCCATACTCGTTTGGTTTACGAACCCTCATTCTATCCGATCTTCCGATTTAGGTCCGGTTTATTAACATAGTTACCTATATTAGGTGCCGTTTGATTCCGTGATCTCTAGCATTGCTTGGTGGTTATCTTAGGACATCTGAGCAATCTCAAGTGAGTACATAGACCCCTCTTTTACTGTTTTCCAAACTGTTTTGGGGTGGAACACATGTGCCTACTTGTTACTTTCATGCTTTCCTGTTTTCACATCATATACTGCTATGTTCGTTAGTACATTATAGTACATCGTTTTACATGACATTTCATGCTAGGTATGCCCATTTTGTGCATTACTTAGTACATCGTTTTACATGACATTTCATGCTAGGTATGCCCATTTTGTGCATTACTTAGTACATCGTTTTACATTTACATTTTATGCTATGTATGTACATTGCGTGCATACTTAGTACATTGTTTTCTTCACATGCTTACATTTTGGTATGACATTTGGTTTGTTTACATGGGACAATACATTCATTAACACCGATCATGCCGTTCGTTAGTAGGTAGTGGTACCATAGGAATTGACAACTCCCGTTCCGGACGTCCCAGGGAAAGGGGATGAAAGGAATGACCGAATTCGATGATATTAAGACAGATAGACCTTTAATTTGTTTAAAGGGTTTATCACCTCAGTCGCAAGGCTTGGATGTATGCATATTCACAATACCGCATAAATGTTCATATTAAATATTTGCATGCATTTACACAAAACATAGCTTTGATTTAAACCAAGTTTTACTTCAATACTTTGTTCTTGTGCATATGGTTTAGTTGAGACATTTCACTTGCCATACATGACATATTTGACATAGACATTTGACATGGATATTTGACATAGACATTTGACATGACATATTTGACATAGACATTTGACATGGATATTTGACATAGACATTTGACATGGATATTTGACATAGACATTTGACATGGATATTTGACATAGACATTTGACATGGATATTTGACATAGACCTTTGACATGGATATTTGACATAGACATCTTACATTATTTGATTTGGTTTGGTTTGAGTAAGTGATTAAGTAACGATGCGTGTGTAATATGATACAAACATGGTGGATACACCGCTGGTACTTCCTATATATAAGTGTTTGTATGGTATTACATATCGTAGCGTTATTTGAATCATTTCAGTTTGAGACATAGAACATTTTATACAAATAACATACTTTTCACAAGACATTGTTTTACAAACAACTTATCTTATACAAACACATTTTTACATGATTATTCATTTAACCTGACATTTATTTATATATATCATCTGATCTTATCGTTTTTCAAATGATTTAAAAGACAAGCAAATAACAAGGTTCATGACTAAACATTTTCTCAAACATAAGTCATAAAATCTTATTTTCACAAAACCTATGTATCTCACAGGCATTTTTATGCTGACGTACCTATTTTCACATGTGTTTTTCAGGAACTGTTGCATAAGATGATCAAGATACACATAGGCAGACTTGGGCTTTAGTGACAATAAAAGATGCAAGACTAGTTAATTATGTTGTATTTCCTTGTTTGTTAAGACATTGTAACACTTTTAATCAATAAAACGAAACTTTAACTTCCATGGTTGTGAAACATTAATTCTGTTACAACACTCCCCGATGTTTCCGCCACGTTTTGTATGTTCTACGTGGTCGGGGTGTGACAGTATTCATCTTCTCTGTGTTAACAAATTCCCCCTTGACCGATGATCCAGGTAAGTAGTATCTTGACGCTCCTTGTAAAATATTTCCCCCTTAAAGTACGCGTATCCGTGTTGGGTGTTGTGCAATTTCCTCAATTGACCGATCTTCCGCTGATCTTCCAATACTCCAACCGGCATTTGATAAGGGTTCCAATCTTTAAGAACTGCATCAAGTCTTGATCTTGTCATAAGAACTCTGTTTCATACAAGCATACTACATTGATAGAGATTTCTGGTGAACTGTCTTCTGTAAACCGTCTTTGTGGAATCGACCAAGTAATGCACTTTAATCTTCAGCATCAACACTCAGGAAAGTCAGCTAGACCAAGTGTATCCCTTGCAAGCTCAACCAAACGGCACGCTTAGTTGAACTACATCCAGATCTCATTGTCTCGCCTTTGTGAAGTTGACCACGTAATGCACTACGGATCTTCAGCATCAGTACTCAGGAAGTCAGCTAGACCAAGTACATCGTTTGCAAACTCAACGAATTGAGTTACCCCCAGATCCCTGTAAAATCCCAAAGAAACATCAAACCCAAAACCGAATCCTGCAGGTCTTCAGTCTAGAACTATCAGCTTTCATAAAGATTCCCCCAGGTCTTCAGTAAACAGCGCTTTGAAACAACTGTCGACTTTAGATACCTGTATGTTTCCGTGCAAAACCCTTCACGCTGGCTGGAGAATTAATTAAAATCCTCAAATATGTGTCTGTGCAAAACATTCCACGCCGAACCTTTAGTATCACCAGAAAATCACAAACTCTACCACCTGTGATTGCGTTTAGAAATTTACCGAAGAAATTCAACATACGAAAATTTTTATTCCCCCATTTCTTTGGTAAGATCTCTAAACCTTAACAGATTCCTTCCACTTTAAAGGAACTGTCGTCAACTTTCAAATGTTCACCAATTCCCTTCACTTAGCGGAACTGTCGTCAATCTTCATTGAATGTTCTCGGTTCCGAAAAATCACGAAAACGACTTTCTTCTTTGCATATTCTAGTTGAATAAGAACGTCCCCTAGTACCCCGTAGGATCCGACTTGTATCCCTCCAAAGACTTTGTGAACTCGTTAGGACCGGTATTGACATTCTAGGTTCATTCATTCGTTACCAAATGCGAGAATATGACAATAAACAAAAAGATTTCTTCGTTGCATATTCTAGTTGATAAAGAAATTTCGCCTAGTACCCCGTAGGATCCGACTTGTATCCCTCCAAAGACTTTGTGAACTCGTTAGGACCGGTATTGACGTTCCAGGTTCATACGTTCGTTTTCAAATGCGAGAATATGACAATAAACAAAATGCTTTCGAACATTTACGAATAACCGATAACAATCATAAATATTGACATGCGGATGTGAACATACCGTTTTGTTTTTGGCCCATAGTAGTCAAGTACCAAATTTGACGTTTGCGTCGGTAACCGTGACTACCCCACATTTTAAAAAAAATCATGCTTTCATCAAGCTTCATCATCTGTTTTCATCATTCTAGAGTGATTCCGTGCGCTCCCGAACCCGTACGAATTTTGACGCTGACATTTAGAAGCGCGGTTCAAATCAACTTCGCGAACTCCCGACCTCTAATAATCCAAGTTCTTAAATGGAGCCCACAACAAAACCAATCTTGTACCCCTGGCCCAATTTGAACTTGTAACAAGTTTTGTTGATCTATACCAATTCGGCCCAAGACATAATTTGTCAAACACTATTATATGCTCCAAATGTGAATGACCCAAAAAAAAATACAAACATGCATTTACGGCCCATTTCATTTGATCACATGTGCATGAAGCTTAGACCAATCAACTTCTTCAACAAGTTGGGCCTAAGCCCATATGCGACGAAACAACAATGGAGTCGACGAAACAAGGCTGTTTCGTCGATCAAGGCTCCATTTCGTCGTCCATGTTTCCATTTCGTCAATTGTAATTGTGATTCGCCGTGTCTGTTCTGTTTCGTGGTGCTATGACTATATATATAGTCAGTCTGTGGATAAGAAAGGTAGAAGACACAAGTGGAGAACAAAAGAGAGAGCACACACACACACGAGAGTTTTGAGAGAGTTTGCAAAACTTGTAGGTCCGGCTAGGGGAGGATCTAGTCGCCTAATCCTTGTGTACAAACCACCCCGGTTGTGCGGAATCCAACCGAGATAGCAAACTGAGATCGAACACGCAATATAACGACACACAATATTCAACGTTTAACACCTCTGTATTAATACGAATGAAAAGATCAGTTACAAGCTCAATGTTTACAAATCTATTCTGTAAACTCTCTCTCTCGTGTGTGTTCTGTGTGTGCTCTGTTCTTGTGTCTTCTATTTCACTCCTGTGATATGCTCTGTTTATATAGTGCCAGCAACAACGAAACAGAACAGGAGTCGACGAATCAAGACTGTTGTCGACGAAACACATTAAAAAGTCTTCAAAGTCGACGAAACACACTTGTTTCGTCGACCTACATTTCAGCAAATATGGGGTTCGGCCCAACTAAGTAGAAGCCCAAACATGCATTAATGATTGGCCCATGTGAGTGCATGTTCTACGTAAGTCACATCTGAAGATTTGTAATATTTAGTCAACTGATGACATCATCATGACATCATCATGATGATGTCATGGTGATGTGGCAGCGGGAACCGGCTCGCGGCGCTTCGTGCTTCGCGTGTCGAACTCTGGGACGCACGACGGAGGAATGTCGTGACGTTGGGCTTGAGCCGAACCTAACCGGGTCGAACCGAACCAAGTTGAACCGAACCGAGTCGCGACCACATAATATGTATCAACAAACTCCCCCTTGGACGCTACTCGTGAGGTTCATCTTCCATGTCTTCTAAGTCGGAGGATCTTCAAAGTCTTCACGTCTTGTAAGCAGAAAGTGTATCAACAAACTTCCCTTTTGATGAAGGAAGTGTGTTAACAAACTCCCCCTTGACATAAGCTCTCCCTTGAGTTATGCTCGTGAAACTTTTTCATATTCAATGCTTGAGATCCTTGTGGTGTTGATGAAGGTCATCGGCAACTCGATCATCTTTATCATTTGAGCGCCTTCACATCGTGTCTTCATTCCGAAGCTTGTCATCGACCATGTTCTCCTTGCCTTTAGAATCTGCACATGCAAGAAATCTAAACGCGTAATGAGAACAACTGCTTGGAATATAGTTAGTATAAACAAACAACACACGTATGACCATATATCAATCAACTACCGTCCGACAGTTTGAAAGTTTAACAAATTTGTCAATTTTAGTTTTTAACTTTCAAAACTTGCAAATTTCGACCGTTTATGAAGATTTAGTCGTTTTGGTTTTCAATCAGGTTTCAGGTAACGAAGACTCGAGATCCAACATCGTACGATCGAAAATAAAATAGAAATAAAATCTTTTTGTATTTTATAAAGTTTATATTAAAACACACCTAAAATCTTTTTGGAATTTTTGAATATTTCAAATGTAAAGACAGGAAGCAGTAAATAAATATATACCAAGATGCAGAAACTGAAAGCATTAAATAAATATTTACAGACATTCTTTTTGCGAGTTTCGAGGGTAAGAGAATCATATCAGTGTACGGTCATGCCAAAACGCTCTTGTTGTTCTTTTAGTTAACATTTAGATAAGCATCCTATAACAATTATCGATATTGTTGTCCACATAAGCTCAACTTATCAAATGTAATCATGGCGAGGGGATACGTTAAGGTATGATTTATACTTACCGACCGGTGTTCATCCACATCACGACACATTCCCGTATCAAGGTATGCACGAGGGTTCATCTTACCGGTGAGTATACCAATTATCATCTGTTTGACCGTATATGATGTGAGATTCTCACTTATTTTGATTTGAAAACAAGCCCTATGTGATATAATCACTTATTGATGAGGAACTTGATTTTCGATGCATGAGGGCACATGAGCAAGTCCGTGAACAGGTTAGTACTTTCGTACAGCAAAGAGACGAACTTGACTCCCGGAAAAATGTGATATATTATCACTTATTTGTTTGGACATGTGATTGTTGATCACTTATTGAGGTCGAATGCAATATGTACACGTATGTATGGTATCATGGAAGATCTAGACTTGCGTCCCCGTTATTTTTTCGGTAAAAGAAACAACCATGATACCCAGATGATAAGCAACATAAAGACCGAATATCTCAGAACCTCGGCAATCTCTCAAACGAAATTTCGGTACTAAGACCATATGCCAATGAATGGTTCCCACCTAGTCTTCAGTCGATTTAAGTTTATATCACCCTGCACACTTTAAAATGATTGTGAGCCTACCGATACATCTTATATAGAGCTGCTTATCATTTTTCATTTAAGGTTTAAAGAGGTTTAGACAGACCACTGATGTACTATCATTTTCTCTTTTGCTCGCCAGGAAACTCATTTTTGTTTTTCTATTGTTTTTGTGATTTTAAATTTTTCGATGTTTTTGGATTTTCAAATTTTGGATTTACTCCCCCTAAAATCAATAAACTAAGATAAAATTTAAAACACAAAGGTATGTACAGACTTCAACTTGTTTTCATATTTGTGAAGTTTAGTCAAAGATGACATCATCATGACATCATCATGATGATGTCATGATGATGTGTCAAGCGGGAAACGTTCTCGGCTCTCCGTGCTTCGCGTGTCGAACTCTGGAGCGCACGACGGAGGAATGTCGTGACGTCGGGCTTGAGCCGAACCTAACCGGGTCGAACCGAACCAAGTCGAACCGAGCCGAGTCGCGTCCACAAAATATGTATCAACATACACCTCTAGGTCCAGATGCACCCACGACCTATGGTGCGGCCTCGACAACAGCCACGGTCGCAGCTCCTGTCACTTTGTGAAGAATTAGACACCAGAGCAAACCAACAATCCTAGCTTAAACGTATAACTTTATTTATTTTGAAGAACAATGATGAAACTTGAATGATTATAATGGCATACAAAGATTCCAGCTGATCATAATTAATCATAATAGCCACATATTGCAGACATCCACATGTATTATTTATTATAAAGATTTTAATCATGAACTTAACAAAGTTGTCATCTTTATTTATATTTACAAGTGATGCAAACAGTAACAACAACTCATGAAAGTTAAAATGAAGTTTAATCATTTGTTCATCCAGATCACACACCTTAAACTCTTCCCTTCAGTCATCAAGTCAAAAGCCTTGTTGATGTCTTTGAAGTCAACTTCATGTGTGACAAATTCATCCAGACGTATTTCCTGAATTCGCCATGAATTATTATTGAAATTTGGTATGAAACTATGAATCCTTTATGTACTTTAAACCATATCAATTTGGATCGAAAGAATTCGTTGGTTTGACTTTGACCTCCAAAAGTCAAAAGCAAAGAGACAGTATTCTTTACCTTATCCATATAGCGTTTTTCAAGGATACGAATGTCGGATTTTGGTTTAAGACCTCCAAAAAAGGATCCCATGATTGATTTCCCGCTATGAAGAACCTCAAAAGAATTAAAAGTCAACATAGATTGTGGGTGGTCAACTCCCAACACGACTACTTTTCCCCATCCCTAACGATTACATTCACGCATGCAAAGAAATTTAATTAGACCATTAACCGAGTATGGATGATGATGAAAGGCATTTAGATCATCAACCCGTTTGAAATAAGCCGACCAAAAGGAAAGATAAAACCGACCTTTCTACAAGAAGCATAAGCTTCGTGCACAAGTGACTTCATACCAACACACTCAAAGCAATAGTCTGCACCACCTCCAGTCATCTCCATTATTATCTGACTCAAAATATCATATCATTAATTCCTAATTTTATCATTGATCATGAATGTAATATCTAATCTTCTAGAATAATGATTTAACCATGATTTTGTTACCTGGCTCACAGTTTTGTCCCCACAATTACCAGGGTTCACAAAATCAGTCACTCCAAATTTCTTTCCTATTAATAAAAGAAAAATATAAAACTAACTCCACATATGATCTTTATAAGTCGAAAGTTACCATATTCTTATAAAGATCCAAATTAGAAATGACCTATTTCACACTTGTCCTGATTCACATCAACACCTATTATCCTCTTAGCTCCACACAGCCTCGCTCCTTCGGCTACCTGTCAAAAGTAAAACCATTTCATAATCAAGACATATGTCAAAAACATTTAAAATGATGAATGTCACAAAAGCTTTACTAGCTCGTTCATAATCGAATTATCAGTTTTGTAGTTACAAAATCATACCGCTAGGCCAATGGCACCGAGTCCAAATATAGCAACGGTTGTTCCAGCTTCCACCTTGGCTGTTTTCCAAGCAGCACCCACCCCTGAAAGTGTAATGACTTTTTAAGTCAAGTCAAACTTGACACTTTTTAATAATCTAACTTGGTAGATCATATTACTATTTTACCACTCTACTATATTTATTTTGTAGTACTAGCTCAATTATACATAACGTGGTTATCATATTCTAAGCAGTAGCTATAAGGATTCATATCGGTGTTGAACTGTATTCTTAGAATGTTTGACCTCAAAAGTCAAAGGTCAAACTTAGAACCTCCCAAAATCTCCATGTCAAGCAGTGGCATACTGGCATGTGACATGGCGACTTGGATGACAAAATAAATGATAGACACACAAGCAAAAAATGAAAATAAAAAACATAGATATTTGAGTACCTATATAGCAGACAGTGATAATTCAGTGACCCGTGTAGAAAACATAGCCCGTTATCCAAATTAACAACGATATAATAGTTGGTTGCTTAACATGAAATTAACGCAAAAGTAAATGGTTAGAAAAGTATATGAAGAGTATAGTTTACCAGTTGATACTCCACAACTTAAGAGGCAAGCTCTGTTAGGTGGGATTGCTGGATCGATTTTAGTTAAATGTGCAATGTCAACCACTGTGTACTCACTAAAACTCGATACACTCAAGAAGTGGTATAAAGTTTGTCCATTAATGTCTGTGAACCTGCTTGTCTCTTCTCTTTCCATCCAAGGAGAAAGACTGAAAGGAAACTTTGTGCATAGGTTGCTTTTTTCGGACAAACAATCAGTGCATTCACCGCAATCGGCCAAAAAGATTGGGATCACAGTGTCTCCTTCAACAACTTCATGTACACCTTCTCCAACACTCTCTACAATCCTTCAGTGTAGCAGGATGAAATGGTTATAATCTGGTAATTTATATGATTTGCAGTAATAAACGCATCTTTATTAACACATAATTTTATTATTATAAAGAAGAAAACGACATGGGACTATCTGCAACTTAAAAATGGTCCATTGAGATGCAATTAATAACTTTAAATCATCATAAAACAAATAAAAAGTTAAATGTTCAAAATAACAAAATACTTTATTTTTATGATAATATGATATACAAAATATGTTTTTTTTTTCTTATGGTAAATGGGTGGGAGTTCAGTTAAGACTAATTACAAAAAAAAACATATCAAATAATGTCCAAAATAAATCAAAATTAGGCATACACACATACACAAACAGAACTCAACAAAGTTAAAATGCCAGATTACTTAATCCAATGATAAAATAATATTTACCCCACTGCTTCATGACCAAGTATTCTGGGGTAAATAGCAGGAGGATCCTTCATGAACAAAAAGAAAAATCAGTTAATTAACATCAACTAAACATTAGATTGGATTCAAATTTGGCTCAAAATCTATGACCATTTACCGTCAATTTCCAAAAGCTAAGATCACTATGACAAAGGGAAGTACAGATGATTTTAATTCGAACTTCGCGTTGCTTTGGTGGGGCAACTATCACTTCCTCAATCAACAGCGGCTCCCCTGGTTTCCGAACAATCGCAGCTGCCAGTGCCAACAACTACGAGTGTTCATTATTCGGTTTCAAACTGATTAAACCGAATAAACTGAATATCAAATAGTGCTATTCAAAAGGGTTGTGGCGCCCATTCTTATGTAATTTTTCTATCGTTTTTAAATCTATAATATAACGTATTTTAGTTTTTTTCATTTAACTCCCAGTTACAACTTTATCCTAATCTTATCAGTCCAACCCAATCCAATAACAAACACCAGTATAAAACATTAAAAACAATTTATTCAGTTTATTTATTCCTAATATCATATGCTAATAGCATATGATATTAATTCCATGGAAAACTGAATACCAAAATGAATATAAATTCAGTTTCAGATCGGTTTTGAACTTCCTGAATTCTGTTCAGTTTATTTTCTGGTCTTGACGAAAAAAAAAAACTTTAAACCGAATAAACCGAATTGATTAAGTTGAGGTTCAGAAACTTACCTTTGCAACGGATAGGTTTGCCGGTGGTATTACTGGAGCTATTTCCTACCATAGTGACGGTTTGGCACCGGTTATTTTCTTGTCTGTTTGTCACACTAGTGTGGCGCTGTTTGGATTTTGGAATTCTGTTTTAAAGTTTTATAGCGGTTAAGAAGTGCCACGTGGCTAGTGTTTCAATATTGGGATAGGTGATGAGTGGGCCAACAATCAGTTGTGACCACCTGCCGTTTGTTTGACGTTTTATGCTTAAGAGTCGGATACGTATCCCATTGGCGAAGCTTGAGATTTCCGACGGTATCGCCGTTGGCGAAGCTTGAGATTTCCGACAGGGGTCGAAAACGTATATACCAAAAAATTTCTATAGAACCGGGGGTCGAAAAAGTATATACCAAAAAATTTCTATAAAAAACTACATATAACACTATTCAGCAAAAAATTCGAAGTGTCAAGCGCCCCCAACCCCTTCTAACATGCGCCAAAGCGTATTGCCAACAAATGTTTTATTTAGCTTAATTGATTTTGCATAAAATATAAATTATTTAAGAATGTTTCAACTTTTTAACGGCTAAAAAACATACCCTCTTATGTGTTTACCAATGTGTTTACTACAGAATTCAAGTCTTAACATGAGGACACATTTTCTTAACACTTTTATACCGTTAGACTATAAGTTATTTAATATGGTAAATTGGATTTAAATAATCTGAATCGGCTCTTTTTGGCCGATAATAATCCAACTCAGTTACTTATCTATACTGTCTGAACTTTTCCATTTTGTTTGTAAAATAGTCCGTCGTTAAAAAAAACATAACAGAGTTAAGCTTTTTTTTTCAAATTACAAACCGATGTTTTTGGGCTTCTGAGCAGAATGAAGATACGAGTCTATTAATGTAAAACTTACCTCGAAACAATGCTCTAAACGACTTGAACGGTGCTTAAATTCGGGTGTTTGAATTTCTAATTAACAAACATCAAGTTGTTTAAAGCACTGTTTCGAGGTAAATTTTACATCAATCGACTCGTATCCTCGTTCTAATCAAAAGCCCGAAAACATCGATTTGTAATTTGGAAGAAAATAAACTTAACTTCATTATGTTTTTTTAACAGCGGACTATTTAAAAAAAAAAAGGAAAAGTTCAGACCACTATGGATAAATAGTCAATTCGGATTATTTAAATCCAATTTATCTTATATTAACTACCAAAGGATAAAAATGTTCATTCTTATATATTTAGAAGTAGGTTAGAGAACATGTAAATTACCAATCTAAAAAAATCTTTTTGTTTAATCTATAAATATATGAAACAATTATATAGGTGTCTATCTCGTTTTCAAAAAATTGCGTACCAATGTATTAAATTGTGGTGCAGTTCTCTACTTAAATTCGAGTATTTATTAAACTCGCAACAATCTACCTTATAAACATTTAAGGATTGTCTATTCAGAATTATAATATTCTCGCAAAAATCGACCTTATAAAAATTTAAGGATCATCTATTCAGAATTGTAATATGGTATAAGTTTTAACTTATAAATCTAATATTTTTTTTTGAAACTAAACATTCTAATCATCAAATTCGGTAAGGTTTGATTCTTTTCAACCATTTATAAAAAGTTTTAGTAATAAACTAATAAGTAAATCAATTCTTAAAAAACAGTAATAAATCATTCTTGTACTCACAACAGAACATTTCTTGTCGTTTTATAAAAATAAATCCAAAAAAATCAATAATAGCTGGCTAACAAATTAAAGGCTAAAGTTCATAGTTAGTGCCGAGAATAAAAAACATAAACATAAAATTCTAAGCCGATCAATGTAACTATGTTTAGCATAATCATTCGTATCTACAGATTGTATATTTGTATGTGAGCTTTTGATTATATTTTTGAGTTGTTGTCACTAAATTTTATCTGTAACTAGCAAACATAAGTTTAGAAGAAGAATAGTTGAAAGAAAAATAAAGTGATGTTAGGCTATGAGGTATGGTGATGGTCCTCCCTTGGAGGATGATCCGTCACGTAGGATCCACGTAGGATGGGTGTGAGGATGGGGCAAAGAGGACGGAGGTATGAAAATGGGGGATGGACCTAAAATATATATGTATATATTGTATGTATAGGGGTGTGAGAGAGGGGGAGGGCTGGTTTTTGTGTTCTTGTGGAGCGGCTCCATCGTCTCAAAAGTGACGGAGAGGACGAAGACAGGGGGCGGGGTGGTGTTTGGACCGGCGTTGGACCAAGACAGAAGGGGGACGACCCCGATACTGTGTAGTCTTAGGATAGTTACATGTACGGAATTAATAATGATGTCAAGATCTAATGTTAATATTTATTTATTTATGAGATCATTGTTGTGACATGATATTTATTTATCCGATTGATATATCATTGTTAATATGTGAATGTTTACTATGGTATGTCCCAATGTTATGCATCGTAGTCTGTAAAGACAATTATAACATCAAGTTATATATTTGTATATAAAATTGCTAGGTTAACTTTTTTTTCTTATCATGTTAAAAAGTAACATAAAACTAAATATAATATTTCATTTTAAAAAGAAATAGAATATCTGTTTTTTTATGAACGTAGCAATGTTGGGATTGAACCCTAACAAAGGAACAGATAATGTAAAGCCAAAACCAGGTCACAACAGAGGATTCACAATAAGCAGCGGTTTACACTTTGCTCTCCCCTTGAAAGTGAGTTATAACATCTGATGATCTCTAACTGCTGCTGTAATCAACTGCTGTGCCCTTTCAACTGCTGATATGATCCTAAAGACTGCTAAAGACAAACTCTGTTGCTCTATCTACTGCTGTCTCTTAAGTGCTGCTGAAGACACAAACACTGCTCATTCAAGGACTGATCACCTTTGAAGAAAACACTAATGTTGTTGATAAGCATCAGTGCTTAGGCTACAACAGTGGAACGTGAAGCAGTTGTCTCCTCATGTTTTGTATTATTATTACAATCAGTTGTTGGACATCAGTAGTTTGTGTAAGGACAGTAGATATAGTTTGTTAGGCTGTTAGACGTCGCTTTCATGGTGACGTCAGCTGAGATTCCTCAGTGGTTTGGTTTGCCTATAAATGTAACAGTACCCTGTACTGTTACATTTGATTGACTGAGCGAGTTCTTCTCCTCATGTCTAATCCTTTCACCTTGTGTGCAACCAACCTTGGGGCATCAGGCTGAGGGGGAGCTTAGTATGTGAGCATATCTGTAATCTTTTGCTTTGATTTGTAAATCTTTTGACTCTATGGAAAGCAATTATTTATCATACTATTCTTCCTTTGATTGTGTTTACACAGTTTGTTTCCATTTCCGCTGCACTTAAACTGTTCATATCTATTTGATTTGTTCAAAACATACAAACAAACACAATCATAAGAGCCTCCGATCCTAACAATTGGTATCAGAGCCTGGACAGTCAATTTCGATTTAACAGTCAAATTGACATAACAGTTCGGCTCAAAATTCATTGATACTAAGGTTGGTTGTATTTAGTTGAAGAACAGAGTATTGAGTAAATCATGTCCAAAATGGTTAATCAAAAACTCTGTAAATCAACCAAGATGTCATATGACACACAAATTTCACACAACAAGTGATTTCATGCATAATACACTCATAGTTTCTAGATCTGAAAGTATATCTGTCAAATTATGAGACTATTTCGTATTTTCTAAATTGATTTCAACTGTTGTTATGACAATTGTGATGTCACCCTTTTAAATGCTAAAGTACAAACCTCAGATTAACAAAACCTATGTTCATAACAGCATTGTTGTTTTGTTAACACTAAAAGAGGGAAGTTAACACTTTAGTCATTCAGATCCTATGTGTTAAAACAGGTTGAGTCCTTCAAAAGGACAAAATCAACTTTGTTAAAATACATTGAGGAATTTCACAAAAACTCAGAAGTGTTATAAACATAAAATACTTATGAGTCAAAGTTTAGGGTAATAATGGTAATTAAGCAACTATGTGCATTTATCTGTTCAGAAAAAGGTTTTGATTCCAGTAAATGAACTCCAAAGAGGACTAGACAAATGTTCAAAATTTTCTCCATGTGTCCTCAGGTTTGCAATCAACTGACAAAGAAAATGGTTTCAAACAGTGGTCAAAATGTATCCAAAAGTTTCCTACCATTGTTGTCAAACCACTGACCATTTTCAAAAACTGGCGTATGATATGATTATATACTCTATTGAAGTTATACCAGATCCTTTTTGATACTTTTCTCAGAAAATTCTTTAACTATTTTTTTTGTTGTTCAAAGGATTTTCTCAAATAACTAGGATATATTATTCATTTTTTTTGGAATAATATATTTGGAACTCGGGCTTGTTTTTGTTGGCAATAGTTTCAGCTCCTGTCAGGATGTAATACCTTATTTTTGGTGGTATCTGTGTCCTCGTAAATGGGTCAAAAGGAAATGGTACATATGTCGTGATCATGTCATACTCAGGCTTGCTCCTAAATTTCCATCATAAATTGATTGCAAACTGTGCTTGAATTACTAGGGTGCTTATGTTTTAATTGAATATTAAACGAAAATGAGTTGCCTTAGTAAAATGTTTTCATCATCTGGGGTACTAAACCACTGTCTGTCAAACTTGACATGTGGCAAAACCTTAAATGAAAATTCTCAAAACTGTTGCTGAAACACCTGTTCTTCAGAATTATACCATTTACCCTAACCACTGTTTTGTTCTAACGTCTGATCTCTAAATACTGTCCACTGTTGAAAAGTTAACCACTGATCCCTCATTTTCTTGAAAAGCACTGATGTTCAAAATCAGTGTCTTATTCACTGATATGCTATCTACTGATAATAAAAATCATGCACTGCTCATAATTTTTACCGTTGTAACCACTGATGCTTGATACGTCAGTGGCTCTTAAAACAACTGTTCTCCATACTTCATCCGTTTCATCAGTGTTTGACACGTGGTCAGTTTTTAGCCCTCAGATCTTAATAACCGCTGCCACATCAGCGATCATTTTTAAATAAAACCCTGCCCTAAACCCCCAAACAGGGTTTTACACTGTCGAATTGAATTCCAAAAATTCTCTTCTCATAACAGTTTTCAACCCTTCCTCTCAAAACCCTCAAAATCATTCTCCGATTCTTCTTCATCAAAATGACGAAGTCAAAAGGAAAATCAAAATCAAAACCTACATCACCACCACCTTCAACTGAGGCCGCTCAAACGGCTGAAGAAATCATTGAAATACCATTCAAACAATCTCATAACTATCTGGGTTTATTCACAAAACCTACTGATAATCACACCTTTGACACCATCATTGATGCATTATCTGCATCAAAGTACAAAACTTTGTTGACAGCAAATGCTCCCATATATCTGCAAACCCAGAGAGAGTTTTGGAAAAAGGCGTCGCTTGAAAAACAAGACGGAAAAGTCATAGCCATAAACTCCTCGATACAGGGTAAGGCGGTTCAAATAACCCCACAGTCGATCTCCGAAGTCTTTAATCTCAACGATCAGGAAGGTAAACTCTCTTTTGAAAAAGTCGAGATGAAAACTGATTTCGTGAAAAGGGGTTATGCAGAAGAACCAAAGGTAGATACCCTACAAAAGGGTTATTTTCCATCTGCACCCAGGTTTTTATTTCACACACTCTTGATGTGTGCTTCAAATAAAACAACATCTTTCAACGAAATACCATTGAAAATCCAAAACCTGGGTTACGCTATTTTGTATAATAAAGACTATAACTACTCCTAGGAGATTTTCAATGACATGGTGAAAAACGTTGAAAGTCAAGCATTTTTACTTTTTCCAAGATTTTTGAGTTATTATTTTGAACAAAAATTTGAAAAGAAAAATGTAAATTTGCTCAAACAAGGTGTTCATTGTCAAATAAAAAGCATAACAAAAGAAACATTTTCAAGGATGATGGCACCAATAAAAACAAAAGCAGGGGTACCTGAGCAGACTTCAGCGGTTACAACTGCTCCTCAGGTATCAGCTGCTGAGCCCACTGCTCCAGGTGATCATAGCAGCACTCCCACTGCTTTGAAACCCACACCTGCCACCACTAAAAAGACCAAAAAGAAAACATCCAAAAAACCCACCAAACCCAAAACAAAGGCAACTCTGGAAGATGAGATCCCAGAGGAAATGCCTGTGACAACACAAAAGTCACCACAAACCACTGCTGCTACTTCCTCACAGCAGTTGGAAGAAAGATCTCAACCCATAACCGAAACTCCTCCTGCATCCTCACAAAAGGATCAGGTTGTAAGCACAGGGACACCACAATATGAAGCTCTGAATCCACTCGGATCCATCTTCCTCAGTCCTGATCCCAAGGACATGTCTCTTTCAACCCCCATCCCCTCACCAATAATAATGCCACAATCCATGCTACCTCTGTTGCATGCAGCTGCTATTGCACAGACACAAACCAGTTCCTCTCTATCACCTATCACTGAGAGTATACATCCACAAGTGACTGGGTCTGATGCTTATACTTCTGCTTTCCCAGCAACAGTTGAGGAGGTTACACTGCAGGAGTTACAAGTAACTCTTGTCAGTAGTTCAAGTGGAGCAGCAACTACAAATGTTGGATCAACAGGTCTACATTTGGACAGTTGTTTCATCAGTCAGACTCCCTTGAAGGCAATCTCTTCCATAGCACCTCTGAAAATCGCTAGTGAGGCTATTTTGTCCACTAGTAACATTAAAGATTTATCAAGTGCTGAAGAGAGAAGTCCCCAGTACCGAGAACAAGGGGCATCAATGGATGATTTTTGGGACTCTGTTCCTAAGTCACACATTGATATAACCACCACAGGTGGGGATTCAGATGATCCCAGTAAAATGGGTGATGATTCAAGATATCAGGAATTGACGGGCAGAGTGGAAAAACTTGAAGAATCAGTTTCTGAAATAAAGGAGATGGTGCAAGAGATTTTAAAAGCTCAGAAAGCACAATCCTCTGCTGTTCCTGCTCAAGCATCTGCTCCACAACATGCATTTGCTGAAAATGAGCTTTGGAATATTTTTCAACCCATGCTTGAAGCACAGCAACAAATGGCTGACAAAAAGCATGCCATTCAAGTACAAATGCTGTCCAACATGATGGAATCAAGGTTCAAGGATACTCAAGCAGACATCAAGGCTATTAAGGCCAGTATCCAAATTGCCACTGGCAAGGCTCCTTCAACTTTACTATTCTTTGATGACCCACTTGCAGATAATGCCAAAAAGGGGGAGATATTGAAGCAAATGAAGAAAAAGGGAATTGAACATGGCATTCATATTGAACCTGAAAAAGAAAAAGAAAAAGAAAAACAGGTCTCAAAACCTGTTAGCCGAACAGCTGATACAGCAGCAGTTACAAAAACTGCTGCAGCAGCAGTTACAAAAACTGCTGTCAGTAGCCAAACAGCTGCCATCCCATCAACACACACACCTCCAACACACACCACTCTACCACACACCACTACAACTACTGCTCCACCATCATCATTATCTACAATCACACAATCACCACTGCTTCCTGTTATAAAACAGAAGACAACAGATGTTACAACATCTGTTGTAATGACAGCAGCGGTTGAAGCACCAGTTGTTTCAACCACTGTCAGTCAACCACAATCCACTGCCATACAATCTACAACCACTGATCCACCCAAAACATCATCTGCTCCTTTTTCATTAAAAAGGAGAAGGAATTTCATATCAGATGATGATTCACCACCCCCATCACCACCATCACCACCATCACTTCCATCCCCTGCTCAAAAGCAGAAGACAACTGCTGACATATCAGCAGTTGTAATGACAACAGATGTTGAGATACCAGTTGTCTCAATAGTTGTTAGTCAGTCATCCACCACTGCTCTCACCTTTTCTACTTCACAGCCAAAGCTCTTCAACAGAATAAGAAAGCCAATCACTGCCGATGAGGGTATGCATGATCCTAATGCTGCAAAATATCCACTGGAACTTGAAGCTGTCAAAAATGAGATGAGGCAATTCTTTACAGAAGAGGATCCTTCAAAAAGAAGATTCTCCTCACTCATAGGCTACATGCCACCAGAAGATATGAATGATTACCTCAAACTCAAGGCAAGGCAGGCCAAAGTACAAGCAAATGTTGACAGTGAAAAAGAAAAGTTAAACGAAGATGGCATTGCTAAAAGACTGGAGTTCTACTTAACAAAAGTAAAGCAGATAGAAGAATTTGCACAGGAACTAATCAAAGAAAAGGCTGAACAACGCAAAAAGCTAAGAAAACAATATCTTGCCTACATTATGAAAGAAAAATTCTATCCTGCTGAAGAAAAACAGTTTGAAGAATGGCCAATAATCGCTCTAAAGCATGAGGCTGAGAGGATTGACAGAATTAAGAAAGATCCAACAAAGAAGAAAAATCCTCCAAACTGGAACAAATTCAAAAAGCTCATTGCTGATTTCACTGCTGAGTATAAAAGAAAGAAAGAGGAGCTGGTGGATGCTAAAATAGACTCTGCTGAAGCCATATCAAAGTGGTCAAGACAGCAGACTGATGAAGCCTACAAAAGGCTGAAGAAAAGAAAGACAACTGTTTCAGGCACTTCTAAAAAGCAAGAACAAATGATGAAGCTTGAACAGAAAATGGGAAACCTCGACACACTGTTCCGGTCTACTTTTGCAACAAATCAAGAAGAGGGAGAACAGTTGACTGAAGAAGAGGTAAAAGAAAAGGAAGCAGAGTACTTCAAAGATACCATCACAAAAATGGGTCTAAAAGAAGAAACATCAACAAAGCTTCAAAGCCTTTTTAAGGCATTAAACAAACCTGCAACTCCAAACACTGCTAAAGACAAGACGGAAGCTGAACGACAAGAACTTATTGAACAAGAAACTTCAGAAGATATAGCTGCAGCTGACAAAGTCTTTGAAGAAGCTTTCAAAAGAATGTCTGAAAGTCTGCAGTTGTTTTCAAGGCCATTATCCCTCAACTCATCTTCAAATAAGTCTCTCCCAAGAAACCCACTTGGCTTAAAAATACTAAAGTGGATGTCTGATCAAAAGACTCACGTATTGACCTTGGTCAGAGCCAATGGCGATGTGAAGCATATATCAAGGAAAGAAGCACTAGGCCTTAGTGCTCAAGATTTGCAGGATCTCCTTGAGCTTACACTGTGCAGGGATGAAGATGACCAGAGTGCAAAGGAATTTGAAGCTGAATTCAAAGAACAAGCTAAGGCACTCTTGATGAGTAATAAAGGTCCTGAATAATGAAAGGTTTTGGCATTATCTGTTCCAGGGGGAGATTGTTGGGATTGAACCCTAACAAAGGAACAGATAATGTAAAGCCAAAACCAGGTCACAACAGAGGATTCACAATAAGCAGCGGTTTACACTTTGCTCTCCCCTTGAAAGTGAGTTATAACATCTGATGATTTCTAACTGCTGCTGTAATCAACTGCTGTGCCCTTTCAACTGCTGATATGATCCTAAAGACTGCTAAAGACAAACTCTGTTGCTCTATCTACTGCTGTCTCTTAAGTGCTGCTGAAGACACAAACACTGCTCATTCAAGGACTGATCACCTTTGAAGAAAGCACTGATGTTGTTGATAAGCATCAGTGCTTAGGCTACAACAGTGGAACGTGAAGCAGTTGTCTCCTCATGTTTTGTATTATTATTACAATCAGTTGTTGGACATCAGTAGTTTGTGTAAGGACAGTAGATATAGTTTGTTAGGCTGTTAGACGTCGCTTTCATGGTGACGTCAGCTGAGATTCCTCAGTGGTTTGGTTTGCCTATAAATGTAACAGTACCCTGTACTGTTACATTTGATTGACTGAGCGAGTTCTTCTCCTCATGTCTAATCCTTTCATCTTGTGTGCAACCAACCTTGGGGCATCAGGCTGAGGGGGAGCTTAGTATGTGAGCATATCTGTAATCTTTTGCTTTGATTTGTAAATCTTTTGACTCTATGGAAAGCAATTATTTATCATACTATTCTTCCTTTGATTGTGTTTACACAGTTTGTTTCCATTTCCGCTGCACTTAAACTGTTCATATCTATTTGATTTGTTCAAAACATACAAACAAACACAATCATAAGAGCCTCCGATCCTAACAAGCAAGTTTAAATCAACTTATTTATGAAGTTAATTCAAAACACTCTATTTACATGAACCAACCAAACTATACAATGACATGTTTAACAAAAAGTTGATAAAACATAGTGCTTGTATGTAGGTTTGTTTAATGCTAATTCTAAGTTATTTTTTTGCATTTAAAATATATACAAGAACCATAACTAGTAAATTCCTCAAATACCAAAGCTATTGGTAGGGTCTGGAGAGGATGAGATGTAGACACACCTTACCTCTTCTCCTAAGGATAGAGAGTCTACTTCCAGCGAGACCCTTGGCTCTAAAGCACCCAACATAGAATAGATAGAACATGTTATATGATATGTGTGCGTGTATGATGCTACCGTTGCAACATGAGTGGTGAAAGAGTTTTCATTTAAAATATATAAATAAAAAACAAAACACTCTAAAAAGGTTTAAAAAAACAAAAGTAAAAGCGCTAGTTTGATTCTGAGGTGAGAAAAAAAGAGAGAACCAGGTCGGGAATTGAACCTGGTTTTGAAATTGGTTCAGACTTATCCGAATCATATGGGTTGTAATCGGGCTATAACCCCATACTCTGAAACCGGTTAACAAAGTCAAACACAACCCCAAACCGGTTAAATCCCGGCTTCTACCTGGATTTAAACCGCTCAAACTCGATTGCTTCCCTCTTTTAAACCGATTCTGGTTAAAAAAATAAATAAATAAATAAAAAACTGGGCATGACATTGTTTGATACAATCCGACCCGGTTTAAAATGCACACCTCATTGATTTAATTTCGGTTTGGGCTTATCTTTCCGGCCCAATTCTTGTCCCCTATTGGGCCAAGCCCAATGTAAACAGCAGATAAACATCAATAAAACCCTACCTAAAATAAAAACTCCGATCAAAACCGTCATGGCACCACCGTCTGCCGCCGACGCCGGAATTCCGACGCCAAAAAAGTCGTTAGGTTTCGTCGCTAACGCAATCAAACAAAAACACAGCTTCATCCAGTTCTTCGCCATGACCGGAATCTTCCTGCTGAGCATGCGATCGGTAGGTCAAAAATACCGAATTCAGGATCTAGAGGACGATACCGCCACTTTGGAGAAAGAGCACAATTCACTCACCGATCGCATGAATCACATCAAGAGTAGTCTTCTCGCTGAAGCAGATCTCGATTCCACCGGTACTTTCGCCGCAAAGCTCCGTGTTCTGTTTAGCGACAGTTAATTGTGAGTTTTTGTTATAGATATTTGTTAGATCTGAGGTTATGATTTTGTGCCATAACATATGTTTACAGTGCTTAATTTTGATAATAATAATACTTTTTTATTGTGATTGTTGTTGTTAGTTGTTACTATTGTTAAACCTAAAATTGATGATAGTTTAGTGATATAGTGGTTTGATGTTTTAATTGACAGTGGTTATTAGTTTGCCTGAATATGTGATCATGATTATGTTCTAGAAGTTTACTTCAGGAAAGTTAAAAGTGAAGTAGTGTGTTAGGATTTGGTTGTGTTTAAGTTGATTAGTAGGGGATATTGGAAGTTGATTATCTTGACAATAGGAAAATTGAGGAGGTTATTGTTTCATTAAGAATTTTAGGTTAATTTTGGTTTTATTATTCAAAGGATGATTATTGTTAATCCAATGAGACTATGGAAGTAATTGTTTTGCTTTCCTTTATTTAGTGTTTGTAGGTATTACACTTAGGATTTGATACTTCAGAATTTTGATGTTATGATCCAAAAGGTCATTGTTGTTAATCCAATAAAACTAGGAAATCTAAAAAAAATGAATAAACCATGTCTATAGTTTTAGCTTATGAAGGTGAGAAACTTGTAAATCCGTTTATGTACACCGAAGGAATTTTGTGCGCAAATCAAAGCCTTGACTTAAGAAAGTTTCTTTATATATCAATCACTCTACCACTTGTATTGAATGATGACTTAGATGCAACGGTTGAGATTGGTTAATTTTCCAGAACATGCTTAGCAACTTGAGAAAGAATGAGGAATTTATTCGAATTAAGCTTCCACCAATCTAAAAATTAAACAATTATCGACTTCACTATCATGAGTATTTTAACATACTTCTCGTTATCAACATTGTTTTGCTCATATGTTTTATCTGTATTTGTCTTATAATTATAAAAATTAAACAATTATGAATTATAATGATGTTTCTTGTACCTTGTTTTGCTCATATGCTATATATAAAGCTTAAACTATAACTAAGATAACGCATTATATTTTGGGGATTTATCACTAATGCTGCATACAACAAAAAAAATCATATTGGGTAAATTATGCTGACGCTGGTATTATTAAATATAATTAAATTTTGTTTTCATACGCGCAAGCCAATTATGATCTTCTCATGAATACCTAAAAGGGTAACATTTTTGTAATAGTTGAATGCATTGTGTAAAGCTTACCGAACAATAAATTTGAGGTCACATACTTGGGCTCTTAAATATTCTTAGTTACGTAGAAAAATCCACAAATATTCTATAAATAATAAATTTTAGTTGCAAATGATTAAATTAGGGACATACTTCTTGTTAGTCATGAGTAATTAGCCCACAAACCATATAAATGGGAACCGGTTTTGATACTCTCTCACCACTATTGCTCTACTGTATTAAAATTCCTGAATTAATGCATAAGTTGATCGTTTGAAATTAAAATTGGTTAATTATGGAGTATGTGATGTTTTTATAATGTGACTATGGGCTTGTTTAGCAACTTCTGAATGGTTAAGTACTGAACCAGTAAGAGGTCTGAACCATTAAGTGCTGAACCGGTAAGAGGTCTGAACCATTAAGAGCCAGTATAATGCCTAAACATTCAGAGGCAAATATCTGACCAATTCAAATTATAGGTCTTAACCATTCAGACTCGGTATAATGTTTAACCATTCAGAGGCAAATGTTTGAACCATTCAGACATCTGCTCGTGAAACAAACAGTCTAAGTGCTGAACCAGTAAAAGGTCTGATCCATTAAGAGCCCCGTTAAGAGCTAAACAAACAGCCCATAAGAAATTTTTCACAGTTCATATATGTGATCTTCAATTTGTTGTTTGGTAAGCTTTGCACAATGCATGCAACTATAAAAATGTCGTTCAAGTATTGTTTTTGAAAATAAAGTTTGATAAATATTGCGATAATTTTGGTCAATGTGAATTTGTTGTTGTTTGTGCTATTAGTTTTAGATACCCGAAATAAAATGTATTATCTTAATTATTGTGTAAGCTTAAGATGTATGAATTATGATTTGTAAGAAAAATAAGGAAATCGACGACCAACTGAAAGAAGTATAATTGGAGTTTTAATCATCATACAATGAATATAGATAAATTAAATGAGCTAACTAGTACTTTGTCTTCCTTTAATTTGATAACATTGAACTAGATATATATTTGTGCGATGAGGCTGCAAAAAAAGAAAGATCAAAGGGGATGGTACGTTTGATGTTTTAGGTTGGTAGAAAGCTAATTTCGCTGAATTTTTTTTCATTTTTCACATATTAAAGCATGTTTTAGGAATTCTAATTCCAACAACTGCTTATGAGTCGGCTTTCGATATTAGTGATAGAATTATTGATAAATATAGAAACTCTGGGAAATGATCAAATAGGAAGTTTATTTTGGCTAGGAAGTGTAGGAAGCAATAGGATTAGGACATGTGGCAACATTTAAAATAAAGAAAAAGGGTATTTTAGTCAATCCAACCCTTTCTTCTTCCTTTTCGAAACCCAGTAACTTCAAAACCCACCATTTTCAAAACCCACCATCTTCAACCATTTCTTCACTTTCTATCTCAATAATCACTAAATTATAGTGCGATTTCATCAACAATCAATGATTCAAACACCCGATCAACGTGTTCTTCAGCTTTTTTTGAAGAAAACCCAGTTTAATTTCATACAAAATCTCGTTTTTTCCGGTGATTTTGAAGATAATCACTCGAACCGTTCGATTCGAGCGCTGGTAAGTGTTTCAATCATTCAAAATTCGTCAATTGTTGAAGAAATCACTTCGATCCATGTAAGAAATTCTTTAATTTCATTTTTACGATCTGGGTTTTTGATTTAGTCATTGCGTTTTACGATCTTGGCGGGGGTCCGGGGGCAGCGCCTCTTGTAGCGGGGTCCCAGGGGCGGCAGCCCCTGGCGGGGTCCAAGGGGCAGAGCCCCTGGCTGGGGTTGAGCTGCATTGGTTCAACCAGTTCACAGCACAGACAAAACTATTGTCATGGTTCAATGCGTTTTAGAGAGAACATTTTCTTTGGTGTTTTTAGGCAATTGCGTTTTAGAACTAAAACATTTTTATGTGTTTTCTGGCAATTGCGTTTTAGAAAAACACATTCTTGAAGTGTTTTTGGTGCATTGCGTTTTAGGTAAAACACTTTTTTAGGTGTTTTCAGTCCATTGCGTTTTACAGAGAACACTTTCTTTTGTTTTTTAGGCAATTGCGTTTTAGAATGAGTCATTTTTAAGTGTTTTATGGCCATTGCGTTTTACAAATAAGACATTTTTTTTTTGTGTTTTTGGTGCATTGCGTTTTAGGTAAAACACTTTTTTATGTGTTTTCAGTCCATTGCGTTTTAGAAAACAGACATTTTAAGTGTTTTCTGGCCATTGCGTTTTAGAAATAAGACATTTGTATGTGTTTTTGATGCATTGCATTTTAGGTAAAACACATTTTTATGTGTTTTTAGTCCATTGCGTTTTAGAAAGTACATTTTCTTTTGAGTTTTTAGGCTATTGCGTTTTAGAAATAAGACATTTCTTTGTGTTTTCTGGCCATTGCGTTTTACAAATAAGACATTTCTTTGTGTTTTTTGTGCATTGCGTTTTAGGAAAATGTCATTTTTTAGGTTTTTTTTTCATTGCGTTTTACGTAACTGGGGGTTTTTCTATTGCGTTTTACGCAACTGGGTTTTTAATTATTTTTTTTTGAAAATATAGCAATAGTATACTCGTTTTAAAGATAAAAAAACGCTCGTTTTTTTGGTGCAATTTTTATAAAAAAATAATGTCGTATGAAAGAGTTTTTAACGTTTAAAAAATGGGGGGGAATTGGAGGAGAGAGAAACTATTGCCTTGCATTGACTAGAATACCCCTAAACAAACTCACGCGCCTCTTTTCTTCCCTTCAATTTCCATCATTTAATCTTAGCCCTTGATTAACTAAATGGATGGTCAAGATCACTTCCTAGCTTTCTTAGCCAAATTAACTTCCTATTGTATCTCCACTCTAGAAACTCTTACATCGAGTCATTGATTTGTTCACATAATTACATATGTCTACGCCAATGGATTTACAAAATTCTCACCTACATGCACTGATGAACTACGACTAGAACTCTAGAAGATGTGGCTGATGATTTGGACTAACTAGAAGATGGTGACTGTGTTGCTAATATCAACTGTATGAATTGTTTCCATCTTCATCTCCGAAGTATAAAGATTTTGCAAGAGATTTACATTCACATATCCAAAATTTACTTTAATCAATAATCACAAATGGTCTTTAGATTGGTCAAGATTTGGTTGACAGAAGTCATTTGCCTAGGTGCTACTTGTTTTGGTACCACATTCATTGTCTTGAAAGCTTGTATGATCATAAATATGATTTGCAAGTCATGATCACCTCTTAATGCCTGTAAGAAGGTTTTGGAATAAAGTTAGATTTGTTATCTTGAATGTAGAATTGTTCAAGTGTTTCCACAACTAGATGGTTCTTGATTGTAAATAGATTCGAGATACAGAAAATTACCACTCTTTCCATCCGTTGGGCACTCCAAAGCTGAATTACGATACAGAAAATACCATGTAATTCAAGTCGGGATTCCAAAGATCACCTCTTAATCGGCCAAAATAAGATAGCATTGGAAAGGAAATTTCAAGAACAAGAGAATTAACAAATTCTAAATAGTTTCACTCTGCCTATGTTCATTCATTCAATCGCAATACATAGGTAATAAAATTCCGGTACAGCCTATTTTGCTACATCTTAGGGAAGTGGAAAACCTAACTTTGAAAAGGTAAATAAAATAAAGTAACTTAGAAATAAAATTGCATGTGATAAAATTAGAAACTAAAAACAAGTTACTACATGATGTCTTGGGGTTGCATGGGCTTCAAAGTTCTTCACATCTGAGTTGTACCCGGGTTCACTTGAATGTAATTGAATCATGATTGACCCATCTCTCCTGGTCCGATAATACCGACGTCTCCCTATGTACATGATAAGCCGAAGAACCCTATGTCCCTGCAAAAACAATGGATTCATAATCAGCTTAATATATCATTGGCTGGGGAGAGCAAATATATATAAACCATACGTTGCAGACGATGTTAGAATTGAACGAAGGGGTGATTCACATTCGCCATACGGTAGACATAAAGTCGATTCAGAAACCCCGACAATGGGTTTCACTACCTAATCGACGACACCTTTAGCGCGGTGAAGGAGGCGACGATTGGCATTCAATGACGGTGCAAGAGGAACGATTGGGATTCACTTTCAACCTCAATCACCGGAACCCCCATCGTGCTCTAACCAAGTGACACCATCACATCGCTGCCGTCGTTATTGTAGGTTTAAGGTGGCCGGAGGCTGTGCTTGGTCTCCCCATTCCCTCTCCCGTCGCTCTTTCACTCTCTAACCCCGCTACTCGCTCTCTTTTCTGGTTCTCTCCCCCTCTCCTTCTCTGGACGGTTTAAGTCTGACATAATTAATGTAGGCTTCTCCTAATTCCATGGATGAAATCCGTATAACGACCCTTAGACGTCTTAAATCTTTGAAGAATGTTCAGCTTCAACCCCTCTAAAATGGCTTTGCTCTCCTATATATGTTGCTTGAAGATGTGTACACAATGTAAAATTACTATAAGGGTAGAAAACCTAGTTTACTTAATAAGGTAGTATAGATTAAATATTGCCTATCAACCAATCCAACGTACAAACCATACATAGACACATGTATCATAATATCATCGAATAATTCACTTATATATCTATACTATATCTATATCTATATCTATACTATATATAAAATATCTATATCTATATCTATACTATATATAAAAGCATATTCGAAGGGCAGAAATGGTCATTTGCCATTGTACAAGCATTTCAAGCACATTGTACAAGCATTTTAAGCATGAATTTGTTGAAAAGTTGTTTTAACATGCTGTGAAGCCGCATGAATCTTAGCCGGATCACTTTGACCCGTTTTACCTCTGATGGATCTAGTATAATGTTTCTATCTCTCTTTCTAAACCCTAATTCATTTCATCCAGCCGCTTCTCCTTCTTTCTCTCTGGTGATTTTCAACTTAGGGTTTCTTGCCTCCTGTGGTATGAGCCAGATCTCACCAGATCCAACAATGTCGTGGTCTATAATAGTGGTCGAGGCAAGTTCCAACAACCCGAAGTAAGTCCGACAACCTTCTTTGATTTGTTTAGATCATGCCCTTTTAGTTTTTGAATCCGATGTTTGTATCTGCTTTAAACTTGCAGATCTAGGGTTTTATTTTCATGTCTGAGGTAAACTCTACCTTGAATCAACAGATCTAGGGTTTTATATCTCATGTCTGAGGGTTTTATTTGACGGATCTCGTGATTCCACTTGGCTGAGGTATCTTCTCTGGCGGCGGTAGTGAATGTGACAAGGGTGTACGGGAGCTGCGTGTGTGGAGACTCGATGAAAATGGGTGGCCCCGGCATCAACAGCATGCGGCGGCTAGGGTTCTGACCACGACCACTTGGTAAGTTCAGTTCATCCAAAAATCTTTACCGATGAAAACGGATTGTCACAAATAATCAGCTTTTGTAATTTTGTTTGCATATTAAACATGTGTTTATGCAGATTATCCACTAACAAATATCGGGAAAGTTCTCGGAAGGTTATGTTTTTATTTGAGCGTTTGTATATATTTTGGGCTTTGACATGATGACCTGTGCTTTAATAAGTTTTTAAGATGTTAAAATTCTTCTTACATGTGGTTTACATTGTTAGGGTTTACGAATTACGATATGTTAATCGGATTGGTGGTGAAAAAATACTTCATGTTCATTTCAGTTAGCTTATTAACAGTGTTTTAGGGTTTAATATCCTTATACTATAGGGCTTTGTGTGCCCCGCTTGCGGTGTGCACATATAATGTATATATGTGTGGGCGCTCGGGGGACAAAAGTGAAATGGTACTAACTTTAACGTTATTTTACTAGTTTCGTGAAAATAACGTTAAAAGTAGCGGATGGTTAATCGTTCATCATGTGGTGACGTTGATAGCTGAAAGACATGGGGGTACATGCACCAATCAGTCTTTGTCCCGATTGTTTGAGTGTTATGTGTCTTAGGTCCAAGGCTTGATACAAAACTACAATCGAGCCGGGGGTCTCACTGGAAGCAGCCTCTCTATTCCTACGGGGTAGAGGTAAGACTGTCTACATCTACCCTCCTCAGACCCTGCCTTAGCTTTGCTATTGGTGGGATTTACTGAGTATGATGATGATGATGATGATGATACTATAGGGCTTTGTATAGTGTATGTACTCTTGACTGTATGATATCTGTATACATACGTTAATCGGTTTGCTTGTGATGATTACTTAATGTTCATGTCAATTTGGTTTCAAAAAGTGTTTGTGTATAATATTTGTATACAATAGGGATTTGACATATGACGCTTGATTTTGTTAGCGTTTACAATGTGTTAGTATATAATATCTATATACAATAGGGCTTTGATATAATGACTCACGCTTTAATGACTATGTTATTATTTATTTACTTGTGCTTTTGTTAGGTTTATGATATGTTAATCGGGTTCGTTGTGAAAAGTACTTAATGTTTGTGGCATTTTGGTTTTTAACAGTTTTTTGTGAATATCTGTAAACATTAGGGATTTGACATAATGTCCTCCGCTGCAATGAGTTCATAAGATATTATCCTTTCACATGTTATTATGTATGGTAATCAGTTTGGTTAACGTACTTATAGTTTATGTCAGTTCAGTTTTTAACAGTGCTTCAGTATTGTGGTAATACTGTAAATGAAGGTATTGTGATTTTCTGATCGGTTGTTTGACTCCGACATTTTATAATTTCAGTGTGGAAGAAGCTAAGAAGAAAATCTATGCGTGTAGCACAACTACATACAACGGATTTCAGGTCGAGGTGTCAGAGGAAGTTTCAGAGCAGTTCAAAAGTGTAGTTTCTTTTTCCTTTGACAACTGATGACGCCGTTTGCTATTGATTGATATAAGCTCATTCTTCCATGAACAGGTTTACCTGGGGTTGTATTTGTACTTCCAGATCCTTATATCAATCCTGTAAACAAAGAATATGGCGGTTCATGGGAGTAGAGCAGCAGAAGAGAAACAATACTTCGACAGCCACCTGGCACCGTTCTACAGAATCGAGCAGGTGGGGCGATATCTACATACATGATCGTTTCACCTGAAATCATGATCTGAAAAATATTAGTTTCTTTTTTAAAAGAGTAAATTGCCATTTTAGTCCCTGAGTTTTGTCCAAATTTGCCATTTTAATCCAAATAGTTTTTTTTGCATCTGGGTCCCTGACTTTTCCCTTTTGTTGCCATTTTGATCACTTTGCCTAACTCCATCCAAAAACTCCATCTTTAACCAGGGGTATTTTGGGGATTTTCATTTTAAATGTTTTCAATTGCCATTTTGATCCAATTCCAAAAAATCAAAAAAATTCCAAAAAATCAAAAAAATTCCAAAAAATTCTAAAAAATAATAAAAATTCTAAAAAATCATAAAAATTCTAAAAAATCCAAAAAATTCTAAAAAATCCAAAAATACCGTTTCGGCGCAAACCGTTTCGAACCCGAACCGTTTCGAACCCGAACCGTTTCGAGCTGAACCGTTTCGACGCGAACCGTTTCGACCCGTACCGTTTCGAAGCCGAACCGTTTCGACCCGTACCGTTTCGAGCCGAACCGTTTCGACCCGTACCGTTTCGACCCGTACCGTTTCGACCCGTACGGGTCGAAACGGTTCGGTTCGAAACGGTACGGGTCGAAACGGCACGGTTCGGTTCGAAACGGTACGGGTCGAAACGGCTCGGTTCGATACGGCACGGTTCGGTTCGAAACGGTACGGGTCGAAACGGTTCGGCTTGAAACGGTTCGGCTTGAAACGGTACGGCTTCGAAACGGTACGGGTCGAAACGGTTCGCGTCGAAACGGTTCGGCTCGAAACGGTACGGGTCGAAACGGTACGGGTCGAAACGGTACGGGTCGAAACGGTTCGGCTTCGAAACGGTACGGGTCGAAACGGTTCGCGTCGAAACGGTTCAGCTCGAAACGGTTCGGGTTCGAAACGGTTCAGCTCAAAACGGTTCGGTTCGATACGGTACGGGTCGAAACGGTTCGCGTCGAAACGGTTCGCGTCGAAACGGTTCAGCTTCGAAACGGTACGGGTCGAAACGGTTCGCGCCGAAACGGATTTTTTGGATTTTATAGAATTTTTTATGATTTTTTAGAATTTTTATTATTTTTTAGAATTTTTTGGAATTTTTTTGATTTTTTGGAATTTTTTTGATTTTTTGGAATTGGATCAAAATGGCAATTAAAAACATTTAAAATGAAAATCCCCAAAATACCCCTGGTTAAAGATGGAGTTTTTGGATGGAGTTAGGCAAAGTGATCAAAATGGCAACAAAAGGGAAAAGTCAGGGACCCAGATGCAAAAAAATAACTATTTGGATCAAAATGGCAAATTTGGACAAAACTCAGGGACTAAAATGGCAATTTACTCTTTTTAAAATGTTCTATGCTTAACATTTTACAGCTTCTATTGGCAACCAAACCTCAAGGTGCGCATATGAAACCACCAAGTATTGTCACAGATGAAAATATTAAGTTGCTTTTTGAAATACAGGAGAAGGTACTACTTAAACTTACTTTCCAGCTGTCAAGTTGATATATGCCTTCAGTTGCGTAATCTACATGTTGCCCTTTTAAAAATAATACAGGTAGATGGAATTCGAGCAAAATATTCTGGATCAATTGTTTCTTTGACAGACATATGCAGGTTTCGTTAAAGGTGCTCATGGACATTCCCTTGGAAACAAAACTGTTCCTTCAGGTTTCTGATGTAAGGAAAACATGTCCGGAAAAGTGGTCTTGATCACTGGTGCTTCATCTGGACTTAGAGAGGTACGTATAACACGATTTGTTATCTTTTATTAAAAAATGGAAGATTTCTTTAGTTTGTATTATAAAATGGCAGCTTATCGCATATGAATATGCAAAACTAGGAGCGTATCTCGCGATTATAGCCAGAAATAAACCAGAGAGTCGACTTGAGCAAGTAGCACATAGAGCTCGTGAACTTGGCTCTCTGGATTTTCTTTTCATGTTTGCTGATTTGTCAAAGGTAGACGAGTGTAGGATGTTCGTGGATGAGCCCGCTAAACATTTTGGTCGTTGTGGGTAACACATAAATGCCTGATAAACTAATTTTAGCACCATCCCTTTGTGTGAATTAACATGCATAGATCAACTGTTGTAACGAGTATGTGGTCGTTGTGGGTAACACATAAATGCCTGTTTTTTTTTTTTTTGATTGATTATTGTGTTTCCTAAAACATGTTATGAGTCACCCTTCCCAAATTGGCCATAACAGAATGTAATGAGCATGTTGTAACTTGTAACGAGTATGTGGTGCCTTTGTGTTCAAGCCGACAAGCCCTATTGGCACATAAGAGAATTTAACGAGTATGTTGTAATATATTTATTTTTCAATTAATTACCAGAATGTACATAACAATTTTAATAATAAATTAATTAACAATACAAAACTCTAAATCTAATAATATAAGTTGGAGATAGAAGAAAATCATATACATAGAGGAAATGATTCATGGAACTGTGAGAAGTGGGTTGAAGACGGTATGGATGAGCTTGGTACCAATCATTACCGAAATTCCCAAAAAAGGGTACCGGTACTGAGAATACTGGGTACGGTTCGGTACCAGTACGGACCGGTATTTGACGATAAAATTCGGTAAATACCGGTACTGAAAACGCTAAATGTTGGTACCGAATCAGTACCAAAAATCAACTCGGTTCAGGAAATTCTGTATCGGTTTGGTACCGGTTCCGAACCGGTATCCGGTACCATTTGCTCATCCTTAGAAGACGGTCTAATAAAGTGAAGTTGAACTACAAAACTTTTAATAAATGTTGGATATCACCATGAAATACAACCAAATCTTTTTAAACTTTGTAAATAAAATGATTGCATAGGATAATATAAAATTTTAGAAGTTAAATTTATTGAATGAGGTTTATATGTGTTAGCATTGTTAGTAGTACAACTAAGCTCGAGCTCTGTCCCAAAACTTATTTAATGTGAAATTGTTACGGTCAAATAGTAATTAATAATCAGGGGCGGATCTACGTTGAGAGTGACGGGTTCGCACGAACCCACTCGGTTTTAAATTTTTAGTAGAAGTGTTAATAGAAAAATTTAGATGAACCCATAAAAGAAAGTTTGGATGAACCCATTGATGAAATTGAAAGATGGCTTACTGGTTAAGTCATTCCCTTCCATGTTTGATGTCATGGGTTCGACCCCTCCTGTAGTTATTTTTTTGAAGTTTTTCTCCCCATGACCCATTTCTAAAACTTCAAAATCTAAGCCCTATTCCCTTCAAGCCTTCGTCACTCTCAAATCTTTCGAATTCGTGTCGTATGAAAATAGATCCCTCACATTTATTTATTCTGAAACAACCACTT
>JARYGA010054994.1:0-30655 GCA_030545235.1 Helianthus tuberosus
TAAACGCTGCCCGTCTAAATCTACAATGTGAGTCATTCTCTTTTATCAAATTGTTTTCTTAAGACTCTACTTGTTTTCAAAGTTATAATTACAGGGATTAAGTCGTTGTAATCTTCATTTACTGCCGGTATGTGGGGTTTTGTATACATTACTTGATACCCGTCACCATTGGAAAACGAGTTAGCCAATGGGTGATCTGACCATAGTCACAGATACAGTCGAGTGACAAATACCGATTTGGGGTAATTGGTTGATAGAAACAATGTAATCACCCTTAATACTGGATATTATAACAATGTGTCATTTTGTGCAACTTGAATGACTCGCCAGTATTTCCCTGCTGATAAAACCTTTTTAAAACATATTTCAGGTGATCTGTTGTAATCAAGGAAAAAGTGCCGCGTAGCACTACAAGCTCGAAGAAATGGCTCAATAAAATAAAGAAACATGTTTTTTGTAAAACAGGGGATTTCCGTGAGAAATCACATTTATTGTAAATTATGGGCGTTATCCCCAGCTTGTGAAATAAAATAAATCGGGTAGTTTCAAGTTTTAAAAGATCCTGTTAAAAAATTTCGCTGCCAACATATTAATTACCACGGATTTCTGTCTCGCGACTCCTGGAACGGGTAAAACCGGGCCGGGGGCCGTGACAGAAAAATGTGGTATCAGAGCCACTGATTTAAAGCCTATTAAGTATTTAGAAATACTTAATTTTTCTGATTGCTATTCTGTGATTATGTGAAAATTCAATTTACAAAATTTTAACTTAGAATTTTGTATATTTCTTCGTATGCTAACAACATGAATGAGTTGTCTGAAGCTCTTCTAAATATCACTATCCATTCTGCTGACATGGAAGTTTACGAGGGTTTTCCCGGTTACTGGGCCAACACTGAGGAACCTATGGAATTCTAAGCCCAACCTCAGGAGAAACCGAAGCCGAAAAAGAGAAGAAGATTCGTAGGCTGGAGGCGTGTGCATAGGAAGAAACCAGCAACACGGAAAGTTGTAAAGACTGAGGATCCAAATGATAAATGCAAAGGAAAGGAGATCGGGGAGAGTTCCGGGCAAGCTCAGGAAATGCCATCGTGGGAGGAACTGGATCATAAACTGGCACTTAGTGATCTCATCGGACCTGCCGATGAAAACCTCTTCAATTACCCAGTTGAAGCACAACTTCCAGTTAATCTGGAACCTGCTATCCCAGATCCTATTATACACCCCCGACCTCTACCAGAAGAGCTGGAAGAATGGTGGACAATTGACTGGCAATTTCAGAATCTCTTGAATAACCCTAATACCTTTTTCCCCCAGTTTGACCCTGAGCCTCCACTACACCCACCAATGAGTACCGAGAACTTGGCTGAACTTCGCCACTATGGCGAGGAGCTGGTGGACGCAGGAAATAGAATCCGAGATGTGGGAGAGAGGATATCATGGAAATACGACGAGAGGGAACGCCGTTCTGAGTTGCCAGCTGACGAGGATGGTGTGACTGTGTGGTTGTGCGGATATGTGTTTAATAATAATATAATAATAAAAATATAATCATGTAAAATAACTAAAAATAAAACTTTGTAACATATCTGGTAATGTATGGATGCCTATTAAAATATATAAAATATGGAAGTCGAAAAATCGACAATTTTGGCTATACGTGTTGACGTGATTATGTGCGATTGTTTATTATGCTTAGTTGTTATTTATTTTTTGTGCTAATAAGTAATATATATTAATTACCAGATGGAACACACTGGTAATGAACCAGTTAACGAGGGTAACCAATCCAAGAAAAACAATGAGGACCATTTTCTGAATAGACAAGATATAGAAAACATCGTTGCCCAGGGAATAGCAAATGCTATTCCAGTAATTCTTGCTGCTGCCCGAAATCCAGTTGAACCTCAACCAATTATTCCTAGCAAACGTACTCAAGAAGACAACTTCAGTAATAGTGTAAATGGAGGCGACAACATTAATAATAATGATAATGATGTAATGCAGGCCCTAATTCTTAAGAGAATGAAAGCTGCAATGCCTGGTTGCACTTACAAGGAATTTCTTGCCTGTAAACTTGTTGAATTTTTAGGCAATGAAGGGGCAACTGCTGCATTGCGTTGGTTAGAGAAAACCGAGGCAGTAATTAAAATAAGTAAATGTGCCGAGGAGGATAAGGTCATGTATGCTTCTCACCTTTTCAAGGAAGAAGCATTAGAATGGTGGAATACGGTGTTGCAAGCCAAGGGAAGCGACCTGGCTTATGCTATGAGTTGGGAAGAATTTAAGCGTCTGGTGGAAAGAAAATTCTGCCCAGAATATGAAAAAGAACAAATGGCGAATAAATTCCTGAGCCACCGAATGGTGGATGTTAATTGTCGAGGGTATACTTCGAAGTTCTTCGAATATGCTCAAATTGTGCCTACTCTGGCTTCGCCAGAACCGGTACTTATTTCTCGCTACATTTGGGGTTTAATTAGCGAGATCCGGGATATTGTCAAAGCTGTGAGACCCCGCACGATCCATGATGGGTGGAATTAGCCAACACTTTGACTGACGGACTGGTGCGTACGCGAGAAGAAAATAGGAAGAAGGAATTGGCTCAGAAAATTACCCAAGGATTTCGTGTGGGTAATAATAGCAATTTCAAGAGAAAGGGAACTGGATCATCTTCCACTCTGCCGTTCTGCAGGAACTGTAAAAAGAAGCATTTTGGAAAATGTAATGAACCCTGCAACTTCTGCAAAGCTTTAGGACATCGTGAAGAAGATTGCAGAAGGAAAACAAAGATCTGCTATAACTGTGGAGAAGCTGGGCATTTTAGGCCAGAATGCCCTAAATTGGTCAAACCAGCAGATAACAAGGCCAAACCTGCTGAAGGAACTAACAAGAAGAACCCAAGAGCCTTCCAATTGACCACGCAGGAAGCTGAACTGATTCCTGACGTAATAGCTAGTACGTTCTTAGTTCACAACGTTTATGCAAAAGTATTATTTGACTCTGGTGCAAACCAAAGTTTTATAAATACTTCCTTCTGCCAAGCTCTTAAGCTACCCTTAACTAAACTTAGGCAAGTTTTTACAGTGGAAACGACAGACGGAAACTCTGTTAATATAGATACGGTTTTGCAAAAAGAAAATATAGAACTCCTAGGCCATAAATTTTCTGCAAACCTGTTACCCATGAATCTAGCTGGATTCGATGTTGTGTTAGGAATGGATTGGTTAGTAGCCAACTATGCTCGAATTCTCTGTGATAAAAATTCTATAGAAATCCGTGCACCTACAGGAGAAGTAATTGTGATTACAGGGGATAAGACGCATAAACCAATGAAGTTCATTTCAGTAATGAAAGTTGCTAACTATGAACGAAAGCAAGGAATAGTGTATATGATTTCGGTAATCATTAGCACTAAAGGTAAGGAACTTAAAGAAATTCCTGTAGTATCAGAATACTCGGATGTATTCCCAAAAGAATTACCAGGATTACCACCAGATAGGGAGCTAGAATTTAGAATTCATTTGATTCCTGGAACTACACCTGTAGCAAAGGCACCCTACCGATTAGCACCCACTGAAATGCTAGAATTGAAAAAGCAGTTAGATGAATTGCTTAGCAAAGGATTTATACAACCTAGTTCATCCCCTTGGGGAGCACCAGTGTTGTTCGTAAAGAAGAAAGATGGTTCGATGTGAATGTGTATCGATTATAGAGAATTGAATAAGGTTACAATCAAGAATCGATACCCTTTGCCTAGGATTGATGATCTTTTTTATCAACTTCAGGGGGCTAGATATTTTTCTAAGATAGATTTATGCTCCGGATATCATCAATTGAAGGTACAAGAAGAAGACATACCTAAAACTGCTTTTAGAACTAGGTATGGTCACTACGAGTTTACAGTCATGCCCTTTGGACTGACAAATGCTCCTGCAGCATTCATGGACATGATGAATAGAATCTGTAAACCGTATTTGGATAAATTTGTAATTGTCTTGATTGATGATATACTTATTTATTCCAAAAGTCAGGACGATCATTGTGAGCACTTACATACACTCTTAACTTTGTTAAGAAAGGAAAAGCTTTACACCAAATTCTCGAAGTGTGAATTTTGGCTACAGGAGGTACAATTTTTAGGACACATGGTGAATCACGAAGGTATTCACATAGATCCCTCCAAGATAGAAGCGATCACTAAATGGAAGGTCCCGCAATCAGCTACGGAAGTTAGAAGTTTTCTAGGATTAGCTGGATACTATAGGCGCTTTATTAAGGATTTCTCTAAGATAGCTGTGCCATTAACTAAGCTAACCTGTAAAACAGTTAAGTTTGAATGGGTACTTAAGCAAGAAGAGGCTTTTAGGATCTTAAAACAAAGGCTAACAAACACCCCAATTCTTTCCTTACCAGAAGGAACAAAAGATTTTGAAGTATACTGTGATGCTTCAAAGCTAGGATTAGGATGTGTGCTAATGCAACGCAAAAAGGTAATTGCGTATGCATCAAGACAACTAAAGAAGCACGAAGAGAACTATACGACACATGACTTAGAATTAGGGTCGATAATTTTTGCCCTTAAGATCTGGAGACACTATCTGTATGGAAGTAAGTTTACTGTTTATACAGATCATAAGAGTTTAAAATATATATTTGGGCAAAAAGAATTGAATATGAGGCAAAGAAGATGGATGGAAATTCTAAGTGACTACGACTGTGATATTCAATATCACGAAGAAAAGCAAACGTAGTTGCAGATGCCTTAAGTCGTAAGTATCACGAAAAGCAAAAGCGAGTTCGTGCTCTTAGATTAAGTTTACAAATAGATTTAATGGAACAACTGAAAAATGTTCAAGCCACAGCAATCAAGGATGATGCTGAAGGAATGAAAGGAAGAATAAAAGAACTAGAGCAAGGGCCTGATGGAATTTGGAGATTCCATAAGAAAAGAATTTGGGTACCTAAGCAAGAAAATTTAAGAGATAAGATTTTAGAAGAAGCCCATAAATCTTGGTATACCATGCACCCGAGAAATAATAAGATGTACCAAGATTTAAGAAATAATTTCTGGTGGATATGAATGAAAAAGGACATAGCTAGATATGTAGCTAAGTGTCTAACTTGTTCACAAGTTAAGGCAGAACACCAGAAACCTTCAGGGTTACTCCAACAATTAGAAATGCCTGTTTGGAAATGGGAACTAATAACCATGGATTTTGTTACTAAGTTGCCCAAAACCAGAAAGGGTAATGATACAATTTGGGTAATTGTGGATCGATTAACCAAATCAGCTCATTTCCTACCCATGAAAGAAACCTTTAGCATGGAAAGATTAGCAAAGTTGTACGTAGACGAAGTAGTATCCTTACATGGAGTTCCACTCTCCATTGTATCGGATAGAGATAGTCGTTTCACTTCACATTTTTGGACAAGTTTCCAAGAAGCCATGGGGACGCGATTAAATTTAAGTACAGCTTATCATCCCCAAACAGACGGATAAAGTGAAAGGACAATCCAAACCCTGGAAGACATGCTCAGGGCATGTGTGATAGATTTTAGTGGAAACTAGGATAACCACCTACCTTTAATTGAATTCTCCTATAACAATAGTTACCATTCAAGCATTGAAGCTGCCCCATTCGAAGCACTGTATGGACGAAAGTGCAGAACTCCAGTTTGTTGGGCAGAAATAGGAGAAAGTCAATTATCAGGTCCCGAAATCATACAAGAAACTACCGACAAGATCACTCAAATCAAGGAAAGACTGAAAACAGCTCGTGATCGTCAGAAGAGTTATGCAGACAATAGACGCAAGCCATTAGAATTTCAAGTTGGAGACAAGGTTCTCTTGAAAGTTTCTCCTTGGAAAGGAGTAGTTCGGTTTGGTAAGAAAGGGAAGCTAAGTCCAAGGTACGTAGGACCATTCCCAGTAATCCAGCGAATAGGACCAGTTGCCTATCGTTTACAACTACCAGAAGAGCTAGCCGGGGTACATGACGTATTTCATGTATCCAACCTCAAGAAAGGTCTATCTGACGAATCCCTGGTAGTACCTCTTCAAGACATTGAGGTAAATGAAAAGTTAAAATTTGTTGAGAAGCCACCGCAGATAGAAGACAGAAAGGTCAAATTCCTCAAACACAAAAGACTAGTACTAGTCAAAGTCAAGTGGGATTCGAAGAGAGGACCTGAACACACTTGGGATATGGAATCAGAGATGAAGCGAAAATATCCCTACTTGTTCCAGTAAATCTCGAGGACGATATTTTAATAAGGTGGTGAGGATGTAACAACTCTCATTAAAAACACTATTTCTTATTTAATTTGCCAAATAGGAAACCCTAATTGAGACCCCCAAGTAATATTATATGGCCCCTAAAATTTTCAGAACAATCGGAACTAGGATCAGGGCCCCTAAAACTCAAGGGGGGCATTCCCTAATTAGTATTATCCTTACAGTTTACGATAGGAATTGAATTTCGTTAAACGGTCGACTCACCCAAGCTAGGAAGACACGAGGCTACCCTATGCTAGAAGTGGTGCCGTCGTGTTAGTGCATTAACTGTCTATCGCCTCCGTCAATCAAAATCGTAGTAGAAAACCAAAGTATGCAAGACTTGATGATGTTACTAGTTAGTAAAGGCAAGGTGGCAATTTTGTAAATAATGAGATTTCTCATTATAACCTTGTGCCTATAAATAGGAGCTTGATGTCATCATTTAGGTGACTTTGCTCATTTGGAGATATAGAAGCTTAGATTTTAGAGAGAGAAAGTCTCTCCATGTGACTCACGGCTTTGTATACGTCATTATAATCAATAGAATCACATTACTAGTACGTTCTTGTGTGTTCGGTCACGTACGTTCACGGATTCCGCACGTCGAACGTTCGTTAGGCAATCGTACGGTGTCGAAACCGGTCCTACAAGTGGTATCAGAGCTAGGAGCTCGATTGCGCTGATCAAACACATCGATTCGTACAAGATTTCATTGATTTCGGATCTGAATTTCATAAATTTCTTCATCTTTTTCATTCTTTCACGTTTTTAAACAAATTTTTCAGATTTGAACGGGTTTTACTGGTCCGAATCTACTGATTTTTTAGTATGATGTGCGAAAACATTTGAGTTACAATCCTACCAAATTTCAGATTCAAACTCCTAGCCGTTTAGGAGAAATCGAAAGTTTTAGGTCCGATTTCGCTGTTCGCTTGAAAGAACTTGTCTTGTTCGCTTGAAAAGTGTGTTATTTTGAAGCGATAAGGTCCTGTTCGCTTGAAATCACACCACTTGTCCGCTTGAAATCTGCTTGACCGCTTGAAAACGTTTAATCGCTTGAAATCACACCACTTGTCTGCTTGAAATCTGTTTGACCGCTTGAGTTGACAACGAGTGGTGTGCTTCAACGAGTGGTGAAATCACACCACTTGTCCGCGAATCTTTGACAACGAGTCTTAGATTGATTTCATCAAACATACACTGTTACATATTCAGTCCGTTTGAACTGATTGTTTGTTTGTTTGTTTGCAGAATATTCCGAGGTAATTCAAAGTTATAAATCCATGGCAAATTCTGAACCTATTCCTTGGAAAGATAACCAAACTGAAGAGCAGAAATATCAATACAGAAAAATGATTGCTGAAAACAAAATAATTAGAATATCTCGTATCTTTCTGGAAGCAAGGAGAGCAAATAGATGGGATCCGGACAGGGAGTGTTATCTTGACCCATATGGAAATATTGCGATTGATGACAAAACGCTTGATATCGAAGCCATAATCAAGGAGTACAAAGAAGAGGATGATTATTGGCAAAGAAAATGGTGGGGAGATGAAGAAGAGAAAAAGAAAAAGAAAGAGTTAATAGATGAAATAGAAAGAAACTCAGAAAATATAAGTTTGGATGTGTTTCTTGAAATAATCAAAAGATTTGAAAATGGAACGACAAAGAACGAAGAAGAAGAAAAAGATGAAATTTCAAAAGATGAAGCTGGTTGCTCAAAATGTGAAAAATCCGAAGTAGAAAATGTCAATCTCTTGAAAGATGTGGAGAATTTGACATTGGAAAATAAAGCATTGAAAGGCGAGAAGAAAGCTGATAATGAACAGATTCTGGAGTTGCGCTTGAACTGTGAAAAACTGAAATCTGAAAATATCAAACTGTTGAATGATGTAAACAATTTGACATTGGGTAACAAAATTTTGATAGAAAAAGATTGTGAAAATGAAAAATTAAAATTTGAAAAAGATTTTCAAAGTCAAATAAAGATTTTAGAAGATGAAAAATCTGTTATTTTTAAAAATAATCTTGAAAAACAGATTAAAATAAATTCTCATCTTTAGAAAATCATTCGGCTTGAAAATGAAGCTGAAATTGCTCGAAATAAAATTACCGAGCTTGAAAACAAGTTGAAAAGTTTTGTGACTTCTGCACCATATGTGTGTCCAAAACCAATCAACGTTGTTCCAATAAGTGACAATGTCACAAATTTTGACAAAGTCAAAATTGAAGATTGTGATGAAATATCTGATGATGAAAAAGAAAAGAAAAGAAAAATATTTTTAGATTTACAAGAAAAATTTAAAAATATTGTTTTGCAATCTACTGAAACAGGTGAATGTTCTAAACAAAAACCTGTTAAGAAGAGTGTAGAACAGAAACAAAAAGATAAAAATTTGAAAAATTCTAAAATTGAAAATAAAAGCTCATCAGATAAGTCATCCAATCATTATAAAAAATCACAAAAATTTAAAAATGAAAACTCACAAAATGTTGGTAATAAGTGGTGCAGGTTTGACCACAGTGCTCAAATGCCAAATCAAGGATACAAGAGGAGACATGTGTACCACAAGGAAAATCAATGTTATGATCTAAGCATATGGTGTGAAAGTGGTGAATGGTATGATAACAGAGTGTGCTACACCTGTGGTGTGAGAGGACACATTGCTGTTAACTGCCAGAATTGGAGTTATGAGACAAGAAGATGCTATAATTGTCAAATCAGAGGTCATATTGCCAGAGATTGCCCAAGGAGATCAAATGAAAGATTGAGGGTTAATTCTCAGAAATTGACAAAGAAACCAGTCAATGTCAAGCCCAAAGAACAGAAGGTTCAAGAACCTAAAGTTCAAGAAAAGAAGGTGAAGCTTTCTCAGGGGCAGAAAGACAGACTGCGAAAGAAAAGGAAGAAGGCGAGAGAGTATCTGGAGAAGATTTTGTCTTCAGGTTCACCGGACAGATTGAATAAGAGTTCTGATGAATCAACTAACTCGATTGCAAAATCAAGCAAGACGAATTCATCGGATACAAATCTGAGGACGAAAGAAGAAAAGAAGAAGAAGAAAATGGTCGGCGATGAATCTGATGTATCAAAGTCAGACAAGCCACCATCAGGCAATGAATCTGACAGGTCAAAGTCAGACAAGCCATGTGCAGGCAATGATTCTGGTCCATCAAAGCCAGAGGAGCCTAGTGTTGAGGTAAAATCTGAGAATTCAGGTTTAACAATGGATGATGTAAATTTTCCATCATTGTTGAACAAGAATTCAAAATCATCCAAGGCTGGTCAGGCTTGGGTGAATCTTTTCAAATAGAAAAACCTGACTTGCCGGAGTTCCCAGGTTGGTAAGCGTGGAACATGAATCGGCACATTTCTTAAGAAATTTCACTCTGGTGATTTTTCGTCTTATATGTGGTAAATTAGGGACATTAAGTTGTACTTGATTTCCTACAAGTGTTTGTGTTGATAGAATCTTGAACTGTTAAATCTTTCAAAATGGTTAAAGAAAACAATGTGATGAAATGATCCCCGAGTTTGTGAAAAGACAAACAAAACTAATTTTCGGAAAAACCATTTGATTAAAACAAACTTAAGTGTTTCGAAATCTAAATGGGAAAATAGTTTGTTGTCAGGGGGAGTTCTGATTGTTTATGCCAAGAGAATGGCGAATTGAAGTAATTCGCATCATGTCGTCACTTTCCTTGTATAGTTTGTTTTCAAATTTTCCTTTGAAAATCAAAATTGAAACATATTTTGAATTTAGGGGGAGAAAATTTAAAAAAAAAAATTAGAAAATTTGAAAATGCCAAAAACATTGAAAAATCAAAATTGAGTTTTGTTGTGAATAAGAGGAAATGATAGTAAATCAGTGGACTATCACAGCATGCTAAAGAAATGTAATGTCAAATGTGATAAACGGTCTCACTAATGATGTGATGATAGGCTCAGCTAGACTAGTAGATTTGCGATAACGATACAAACTTAATTGAAAAAGCCTAGTTCTAGTGGGAAACATGGTTGAAAGCATAGTACTTAGTTTTGTCCTTCGGTAATCGCTGAATGTCGAAAGACATAAAAACCGGTTAAGTCTGTGAACTTTCACAACTTGCTGAAAAAGTCGTTGTGATTGTGCATTTTATTTTGCAAAGATTTAAACTTGTTTTATTTCTTTATTTTGTTTAAGCATCGGACATCCTCTGCGTATACGTGAGTATCGACCTGGATGTTGTTGCCTAAACGTTCTGCTTTATTTTCTTTGGTGTTTCGTTTAAGCTTTGGATCACCTCTGCGTATACGGGAGTATCGACCTGGTGGTTAAAGCCTAAACAACTTCAACTTGTTTTATTTTCTTATTTTGTTTAAACATTGGACTTTCTCTGTGTATCGAAAGATCGACCTGATTGTTAATGTTTAAACATTCTGCGTTGTTTTCGCACATATCACAGTTGATGAAAGTTTAAAGGCATTACTTGAGTTAGTGTATTGCATGATGAGGGGATATGCTGAGATCGTGGGGTCCATAAGAATTTAGTGCAAAATTAATATACCTTAACGTATCGGTAAGCATTTCGAAAGTTTTTAGATTGAGTTTAAGAGGACAACTATATCGTCAATCTATGTGAATCGTTTAGAACTTAAAATGATTAAAGCTTAACGGTGCTTGTGATTTGTCTCATAAACTGATATGATCCTCTTACACAAACTCACAAAAATATTGTTTGTATATATTTCTTCACTGCATTTCTTTAAACTCAAAAATCCAAAAAGATTTTCGGAGTGTTTTAGCATAAAATTTTGAAAATTCAAAAAGGTTTTCGACAACTGATGTTGAAGAGCTGATATTCAAAATTCGAGTGCTAAACTTAATGAACTAGAGGGTTGGGAGTATATGTTGAAAACTTTGAATGTCATATACAAATGTTTTGAAAGATTGTGTGGTTAGTTAATCAAGGTTATTTATTTGAACTTGATGTAACTAGTATGTTTGTTGAATTAATGATTTCTACCAGTAAGTTTCTTAAATCTGAGTGTTATAAATTTGTGAAACTTATGTTGAGGTAGAGGATTTGCAGGTTAACCAGGTTTCAAATCCTGAGCATATGCAGAATAGAGCCAGGAATTGATTCTGAACTTGTGAACTGATGAAAGCCAGACTACGATCCCGACAGCTGAGTCTAAGGGGGAGTCTGAAGTCGAGCTCAACACAAGAGGAAGCGTGGATTCAAAGAGCCAGATAACTATCTTGGAGGAGCTTGTATACGGAAATCCAGGTGTCGATCCCAAAAGCACGGAAGCTTGATGAAAGGGGGAGCCTGAAGGAAAAAGAGTCTAAGAAGAAGGGGAGTAACGGATGCTTGAAGACAGATCCACTGGGATTCTGTTCGTGAAAGAGAAAAGACAAGACGCTACGAGATTGACTATGGCAATATCCAAGGGGGAGTCTGTTAGTGCATTAAGTGTCTATCGCCTCCGTCAATCAAAATCGTAGTAGAAAACCGAAGTATGCAAGACTTGATGATGTTACTAGTTAGTAAAGGCAAGGTGGCAATTTTGTAAATAATGAGATTTCTCATTATAACCTTGTGCCTATAAATAGGAGCTTGATGTCATCATTTAGGTGACTTTGCTCATTTGGAGATATAGAAGCTTAGATTTTAGAGAGAGAAAGTCTCTCCATGTGATTCACGGCTTTGTATACGTCATCATAATCAATAGAATCACGTTACTAGTACGTTCTTGTGTGTTCGGTCACGTACGTTCATGGATTCCGCACGTCGAATGTTCGTTACGCAATCGTACGGTGTCGAAACCGGTCCTACACGTCGCGCCACGCGACAGGCTCTCGCGCCACGCGAGGGAGCAGATTTTCCAGTATAAATAGAGGGCCATGGCACTTGATGTTTGGCATTGGTTCGACGTAAAAACTCGTTTCGTACATTGAGATATCGTCTGTTTACTTCAAAACACACACAGCACGAAATTCTGCCGCGATAACAGGGTAATAACTCGATCACTGCTACGATTTAATGTCCGATCGATTGAGACCGGTCCGTTGGATGTTTAAGTGCTGCCCGTAATTGGGCTATACTTTGTCATTCGTCGTGAGGGTTTTAATCTCGTGAGTTGTTGTAAAAGTTGTATTAAGTTTCTGACCTAGTTTTCGTGTGCATTGTTAATTGAATTAGGTTAACCAGGCTAAAATCAGTAGGCTAAACGCTGCCGTCTAAATCTGCAATGTGAGTCATTCTCTTTTATCAAATTGTTTTCTTAAAACTCTACTTGTTTTCAAAGTTATAATTACAGGGATTAAGTCGTTGTAATCTTCAATTACTGCCGGTATGTGGGGTTTTGTATACATTACTTGATACCCGTCACCATTGGACAACGAGTTAGCCAATGGGTGATCTGACCATAGTCACAGATACAGTCGAGTGACAAATACCGATTTGGGGTAATTGGTTGATAAAAACAATGTAATCGCCCTTAATACTGGATATTATAACAATGTGTCGTTTTGTGCAACTTGAATGACTCGCCAGTATTTCCCTGCTGATAAAACCATTTTAAAAAATGTTTCAGGTGATCTGTTGTAATCAAGGAAAAAGTGCCGCGTAGCACTACAAGCTCGAAGAAGTGGCTCAATAAAATAAAGAAACATGTTTTTGTAAAACAGGGGATTTCCGTGAGAAATCACCTTTATTGTAAATTATGGGTGTTATCCCCAGCTTGTGAAATAAAATAAATCGGGTAGTTTCAAGTTTTAAAAGATCCTGTTAAAAAATTCCGCTGCTAACATATTAATTACCACGGATTTCTGTCCCGCGACTCCTGGAACAGGTAAAACCGGGCGGGGGGCCGTGACAGTTTTGGCGAGAGCACAGTCTATTAGTCCAAGAGTGCACTCGATGTCATTGTGGATAGTCGAATCACTTTGGGTAGTCGATGCCTAACACCCAGGGCACACTCTGTTTCGATTCTAAGCCCGCAATCGCTGATTTTATGCTTTACCGCTTTTATGTGTTTTATGTGTTTATGTGTTTATATGTTTTGATTTTGGAGATTTATTCGCTTTACCGCTCAAAATGTGCACAACTCGCACAGCTATCCGCAATCTAAAACGCTAATCGCAACTCAAACTAAACGTTCTCACTACGCTACACTCGACGCTATGTTACTCGCTATCGCTACTCGCTATCGCCCGCTACTCTCGGACGCGCTTCGCGAAACTTGGAAGATAGGTGAATACATGAAAAATATATAGGTGAATACGTGTAAAATATGTGCTTACGTGGATTACGTGCTTCTGTGTTTATATGCCTACGTGATTATATGCCTACGTGATTGTGTACCTATGTGACTATGTGTCTACGTGTTCCTGAGCTTTACATAAAAGAGGAAGATTGTTAAAATGCTAAACTTTTTCGAAAACCCGATATAATCGAATCTCGTCTATATCATATGACAATGTCTGCTATAGACAATGTCTTCCCTTAGCTCTCACACTCACCGCAACGCTCAGAGAAGCAGAGATGACAAACGCATCGTTTCTCTCGTCGCCAAGGAAATGGCTAAAGTCATACCTCAGATCGTCAGTGAGATCTATGAGGTCAGCAGCAAGTCATCTGTCGAATCTAAGAGCGACTCACCTAAAGCGCCCTTCAGCTTTAAACAATTCAAGGCCTGCGGTCCTGCTAACTTCACTGGTGAAGACGGGCCCAGCGCCACGTTCCAGTGGTTTGACGCAATCGAAGTTACCTTCAGGCAAAGCGGATGCCCATAAAATCGGCGTATTGTTAACGCAACTGGAGTTTTTCAGTCTAGGGCTCTGGACTGGTGGACTGCGGAGCGCAATAGGCGCGGTAATGATGCAGCTTACGGACTTTCATGGGAAGAGGTCAGGGAGCTTATGATGAAGGATTTCTATCCTCCTCATGAGGTGCAAAAGCTGGAGAATGAATTCTGGCATATCAAGCAAGAAGGAGGTGACAACGCTGGTCTCATCACTCGCTTCAAGCAGCTCAACATCATCTGTCCTGGTCAAGTGACAACTCTAGATATCACGATCAAGAAGTACATTCGAGCTTTACCCGATTGTGTAGCCAACTTTGTTCAGGCAGCTAAACCGACCACCATTGAGGAGACTTACCAAATCGTCGCTGAGATCAATGATAAGCGAGTTTTGGCTGGTTATTTCAAAACCTCAACCAAGAGTCTGAATCAAGCAACCACTGCTCCCGCTCCTAAAACTGCAGCATCACAAGCTTCAAAGTCATCACGTCAAGGACGCAAGCGCAAGGGTAATAACAACAAGAACTACGCTACAACTGCCACTCCCCTCAATGCTGTTCCTATTCAACCCAACCAGAACCAGAACCATCAAGTCACAGCACCTGTGACCAACGCACCGCCTGCTAAGCGTGCGTACACTGGTCCTCACCCTCTGTGCCCTACTTGCACCTACCATCACCCAGCTGGGATAGCTTACCGTTTCTGTGCCCACTTCAATCTCTATGGACACTTCATAGCGAATTGTCGCATTGGCCCACGTCAACAAGCTCAAGCTCCTCTAGCACTACCAGCTCCACTCCCCGCTCCTCAGGGTAACCAAGCAGCTCCTGCTCCCGCTGCTCATGCACGAGCCTACTACTCATGTGGTGACCCTAACCACTTCGCCAACGTCTGGCCGAACCGTGTGGTGAAATAAGAGCCACAGCAACCACCGCAGCAATAACATCAACAGTAGCAATCTCAGCAGCAACCACAGCAAGCAGCTCACGGAAGAACTTTCAACATCAATGTCCGCCAGGCTCAAACTGAAAACAATGTTGTCAATGGTACGTTTCTTGCTAACGGTATTTATGCTTCGTGATTATTTAATACTGGAGCCACTAACTGTTTTGTGTCGTTTGAATTCGAAAAGCTCCTAAACCGTAAACACACTAACCTCCCAACGATGTTCGACGTAGAAATTGCCACTGGAAGAACCATCACCGTTAATTATGTTCTCCGTGATTGTACTCTCGAACTCAACAATCACGTCTTCCCGATTAATCTCATTCTGATGCAACTTGGTAGTTTCGATATCATAGTAGCCATGGATTTTCTTCGTGAAAATCGTGCCGAAGTTGTTTGTTACGAAAAGATGATCCGTTTTTCTCTTGCTAATGGTGACCAACTCTGTGTTTATGGCGAAGTATCTTCGAAGGAACTAAAACTCATGTCGTGCATTCAAGCAAGCAAGTATCCCGCAAGGAATATAAGGCTTTCTTGGCACACATCGTAGTAGCGGAGAAGGAAAAGAAGCTGATGGAAAAGGTACTTGTGGTTCGTGATTTTCCTAATGTCTTTCCTGATGATTTACCTGGTCTACCCCCGTCTCGTGATATTGATTTTCGTATCGACCTCATTCCTGGAGCTAACCCTGTCGCTAAAGCCCCTTATCGTCTCGCTCTGTCTGAAATGCGTGAACTTTCGAGTCAACTCCAGGAATTACTTGATAAAGGCTTCATACGCCCTAGCACATCTCCATGGGGTGCACCTATCTTTTTCGTCAAAAAGAAGGATGGATCGTTCCAAATGTGCATCGATTATAGGGAACTCACCAAGCTTACTATCAAGAATCGCTATCCCTTACCCCGAATCGATGATTTGTTTGATCAATTGCAAGGTGCTACATGTTTTTCTAAGATCGATCTATGCTCTGGTTATCATCAACTACGAATCCAGGAGGAAGATATCCCTAAAACCGTTTTTCGAACCCGCTATGGCCATTATGAATTTGTCATTATGCCCTTTGGTCTAACCAACGCACCCGCGGTTTTCATGGATTTGATGAATCGCGTGTGTAAACCCTTTCTTGACCGCTTTATCATCGTGTTTATCGATATTATCCTTATCTACTCGAAGTCGAAATCCGAACATGCGCAACATCTTCGTTTGGTTCTCGAGCTTCTCCAAGGGAATCGCCTCTATGCCAAGTTCTCCAAGTGTGAATTTTGGCTTGAGGAGGTTTAATTCCTCGGTCACATCGTCAACAGTCAAGGTATTCACGTTGATCCCATGAAGATTGAAGTAGTTAAAAGTTGGATTACACCGAAAACCCCGTCCGAAGTTTGTTCTTTTCTCGGATTGGCGGGTTATTACTGTCTATTTATCGTTGATTTCTCTAAAATTGTCGTTCCTCTCACCTCTCTTACGCATAAAGACAAGACTTTTGTTTGGGGAACCGAACAAGAGGATGCCTTTCAAACTCTTAAGTGTATGCTTTGCGACGCTCCTGTACTCGCGCTATCCGATGGAAACGACGACTTTGTAGTCTATTGTGATGCCTCTAACCTCGGTCTTGGTTGTGTCCTTATGCAATGAGACAAGGTTATCGCGTACGCATCTCGTCAGCTCAAAGTTCACGAGGAGAACTATACAACACATGATCTCAAACTCGGTGCAGTTGTTTTTGCGTTAAAGATAGCGACACTACCTTTATGGTACTAAGTGTACGGTCTTCACCGATCATAAGAGCCTACAACACATCTTGAACTAGAAAGAACTGAATATACCCCAATGCCAATGGGTTGAGCTTCTCAACGATTACGACTGCGAGATACGCTACCACCCAGGCAAAGCAAATGTCATTGCCGATGCTCTCAGCCGACGAAGCTATTTACATAGTGTTCGTAATGTTCAAGCCCAACACGACCTCGAAGGCCTAATTCGTGACGCTGAGCACGCATGCTTCATTGAGAATACCTTGAAAGAGGAAATGAGGTGTGGTGTCGTGTTGAAACTCTGCTTGTCACCAAATCGAATGGTATCTATTACTATCTCGATCGTGTTTGGATCCCCATTCACAATAACATTCGGGAGATATTGCTGACTGAAGCCCACAAATCCCGATATTCCATTCATCCAGGTGCCGACAAGATGTACCAGGACCTCTGTGCCAGGTATTGGTGGCCAGGGATGAAGAAGGATATCGCTCGATATGTTTCGAAATGCCTGACTTGTTCGAAAGTCAAGGCTGAGCATCAACGACCCTCTGGCTTACTCGAACAACCCGAAATCCCCATGTGGAAATGGGAGAGTATAGCTATGGATTTCATTACGAAACTCCCTCACACGCCATCAGGTCACGATAGCATTTAGGTTATCATTGATCGTCTTACAAAATCCGCTCACTTCCTACCGATACGAGAAGACTACAAGGTTGAACGATTGGCACGAATCTATACCAAGAAAGTCATTTGTCGACATGGGACACCTCGTGACATCCTCTATGACCACGATGGTCGATTTACTTCTCATCTCCGAGAGACTTTTCAATCCGCTCTCAATACTACTCTTAATCTCAGTACCGCTTTCCATCCCCAGACTGACGGTCAGACTGAACGCACGATTCGCATCCTTGAAGACATGATTCGTTCGTGCGTTATAGATTTTGGTAGTAATTGGGATTCGCATTTACCTTTAGTTGAATTCTCGTACAACAACAGTTATCATGCTAGTATTCAAATGGCACCCTTTGAGGCATTATATGGAAGAAAATTTCGATCGCCTATTGTATGGCACGAGATCGGAGACGCGCAACTTACCGGTCCTGAGTTATTGCAAGAAACGACTGACAAGATCCTCCAAATACGAGACAATCTCTTGAAAGCTTGGAGTCATCAAAAGAGTTATGCTGATAAACGCCGCAAGCCCCTTGAGTTCGAAGTTGGCGATCACATACTCCTAAAGGTTTCACCATGGAAGGGGGTGATCCGATTCGGCAAGAAAGGAAAGCTATCGCCTCGGTACGTTGGACCCTTTAAGATTCTGGAAAGAATTGGTAAGGTGGCCTACCGACTCGAATTACCGGAGGAACTCAGCAACGTACACCCGACTTTCCATGTTTCGAACCTCAAGAAATGCCTAGTCGAAGAAAACCTACATGTCCCTCTCGAGGATTTGCAAGTTAATGAAACTCTACACTTAGTTGAAAAGCCAGTAGAAATCATGGACCGAGAAACCAAGAAACTCTGAAGCTCTCGCATTCCTATAGTGAAGGTTTGCTGGGAAGGCAAACGCGGCTCCAAGTTCACTTGGGAACTCGAGAGTGATATGAAAGCTAAATATCCACATCTCTTCGTTACGCATGCGCCTTAATTTCGGGACGAAATTTCCTAAAGTAGGGGAGGCTGTAACAACCCGACTTTCTGGGTTCTTACTTAGATCTGTCATTTCTTACTTAATTATCTTGTACTCTCGAGATTCCGATTATCGCAAAGGGTTTTCGCTATTTTTAAACTATGTTTTACAACGCGTTCACAACGCTTATTCAAAACACAGTTATCGCATTTAAAGGCATACTATTTAAATGCATTTTATCAGATATCGCATCGCATGATTATACCAAACGCTATCGCATCGCAATCTCATCGCAACTCGAATCGCAGATTTAGTTTTATGCATTTTATGTGTTATGTGTGTTAGGCGTGTAATTACTTATCTAATGTTATGTGGTCATCTCATTGCAATGCTTACTTGCAACTCGCTTAAACGCAACGCAGCGGTCAACGCACGAAACGAAAGTTGGAAAACCAAATCGCACAAGCCGACTGATCGAATGGGCATCTGTCCGGATGACCATCCGATCGACTGGCTATCCGACCCACGCACTTGCACCGCCTTATCTCCTCTCACCCTATAAATACTCGCTTGTCATATCATTGTTCACTAATGTGACAGCTCTATCCGACCAAACTCGCTCCCAGTTCATTCTCAAGCACATTTCACTCGATTCAAGGCTATTCCGTAAGTATCTCACTCTAAATCTTGAACTTCCATCATTGCTACACACTTTCTCATCATCTCCTCCATCAAAATTGTCACACCCCCAAATTCCACTAGCGGAGTATCACCGCATGGAGGCACGATTACAGTACTCTTCCTTGATTAATTCCTTGAAATTGTTCCATGGGGTGGCATTAGCAGCAACCAACCCCAACATTTGGACCTGAGCGTTCCACCACGTGAGCGCTATACCTTCAAGAGTACCAGTAGCATACTTCACCCTACGTGCCTCAGGGCATTCACACATCTCGAAAACAGACTCGAGCTTCTCAAACCAGTGAAGGAGGCCTACAGCTCCTTCTCTGCCATTGAAAGTAGTAGGTCGGCAGTCCATGAAAGTTTTGAAGGTGCACACAGGAGGCTGAGCATGTTGACCTGTCGTGTGTGTAAGAAGAGATAAGGTTAAGCACAAGTGTTTGTTTACGAGAGTAGGATCTAAAGATCCTAGAGTAAGTTGCTATGGCAGGTTATACCTCCTGCCTGTGCAGCTGCGAGTGCTGCAGTAACTTGTTCATTGATCAAAGCCGTTAGCTGGGCTTGATTTAGGTTGACACGTCCACTCATGATCTTCATATCAAAGGAAACATGAGTGAGTAAGATGTCGCGAAAGTGCGATGACAGAAGAGAGTAAGCACATATGCGTTTCAAACAATAGTTGCTATATTCATCTAAGCATATCATGAACAATGTACTATGTAACTAACAGGTAGGTAACATACACCATATCACCTAAAATGTTGAGTCTTGCACGTGGAGCGAAGCGTCGTTGTGGATCGTTGAGCACTGTACAGGTTATAGTCTGATTTTATCAAAAAGCTTTTCCCCTTTTTAAAACCAAGTTCACTATAACCAATGGCTCTGATACCAATCTGTCACACCCCCAAATTCCACTAGCGGAGTATCACCGCATGGAGGCATGACTGACCAGGATCAAACCACCAATCATATTAAACATTATAATAAAATAAGTAAAAGTTCAACCACACAATATAATTGGTGTTTCAAAAATAAGTAAACCAATTTCAAATCATCAGCGGAAGCAATAAGTGTAAACCAAAACATAAATCATAAGTTCATAGAATTTAACATGGCACACAACGTCCATGTCCCACAATGACTCCTCCCTCTCGTGCAAGCTCCACAAGTACCTAACGACCTGCAAAGCATGTAACAACGAGTCAACAACAAAGTTGAGCGAGTTCACAGTTGATTGTCCAGTTTTAATGTTGTTCCAAAACCATAAGTTATTTAGAAAACCCCGAGTTATCCATTTTCATGTTTTTCCCAAACCATAGTCAGTGGGGGCTACCCCATGTAACCACTAGACCGTTTACCATATCGACAACTGACTGTAGTCATGTATGTGCCCTACGTCAATGTCTGTCATCATTGACAAGTGCCCAGATCCATTAGTTCACTCCCGTCCTCTGCGGCACGGTGTGAGGCTTATCAAACCTAAATAGCGCTATCTAACTAATGACCCGCTCGCCATTGGCCCGGCGATTAAGTCGATATAAAAAATGAGGGACTTCATGATAGAGTTTTGTCTAGTAAGTTATAGGTTGTCATCCTTCTCAACCGAGGACGGAGGTACGTAATCCACACAAGGTGAATACATAGGTTAAAGGTTGTCATCCTTCTCACGAGGATGTAGGTACATATTCCGTTAAAGATGAATATGTAGGTTCCGTTTAACTTCCATTACCCATTCCCAACCACCGGGAATCCCATGCCTTATTATAGTGTGAACTCACCTCGGCTTGCTCGGTATGGTTAACTATGTGCTCACAAGTAATTCAATCAAGGCCTATAATATGCATACGTACATATCAGTTATTATTCACAAGGGTCACGTGTATTACAAATCACAGTGGTTAATCAAATCAGTGATCACCAGGTAGCACATAGTAGTTACTCAACTTGTTCTATTTAACGGTTTACATGTAACAATAGTCAAGTATGCTAATTAACACTGAGTCATGTTTCCTCATGCAAATCTACAACAGACAACAGTCAGCATATAACATACATCATTACACTTGTACAAAACTACATTCTGCTTGCGAGAGTCTGACCCACGGCGAAACCCCTGGGCGACGAACACCCCCCCCCCCAAGATGGCGAAACCCCAAGGTGACGAATCCTCCCACGTTTCGTCGACATTGAATGTGACGAAAATCTACTGAGTTTCGTCGTCAAAAGCGTTTCGTCGGGTGGGGCTTTCATCGTCCCTGTAACAGTTAAACATACACGCTGACAACCCTAATCATTAACAGTCGTTTCTTCCTTCTCATCGTCATATAATTGTCACCCAATTACAATAATTATAATCATGAATTCTACTAATCATCATACCAAAAGTGTCACAGTACTTAACTTCTAGCATAAACCCTAAATCACAAAATAACCATCTATGATCTAGATTGGAACAAGAACGTATTCACTTATCAGATCTACATAATCACAAGTACTCAGTCAAACGGAATCATGGCTCAAATCAGTGAACATGAACGAATACATTTTTCCATGAGTTATCATCGTGTAATTTCTAAACAAATCAATTTGAACATGAACATCAAAACCCCAATTACATGATTTCCACTTTAAGCATCAATCATAGTCAAACCATCTAGCAAACAACTTCACTTATAATGATTGTTATATACACACAGTAACACATAAATCGAGTCAGCCATCGAGACTAACCGGTTGCAAGATGAAACACAAGAACTCCTAGAGAGATGATGGTGATTGCCGTCGGGTGCCAAAGAGAGAAAGAGAACCTAGGGTTTCATAAACTATTGTGTGCGGAATATATATCGTAACTGCCAACTTGATTTGGGCTCTAGTTGGGCCGAAGCCCATTATGGCGAAACCCCCTAGGTTTCGTCGAGTGAGAATGGCGACGAAACTTCATATGTTTCGTCGTGATGTGTGTGTGGCTCACCAAGTTTCGTTGAGTGAGGGTTTATAATTTCAACAGTTAGTATATTATATTTCTATCATTCATTAACCAAATAGTAACACCATCTCATAACAAACATATACTAATACTAAGCAAACAAGTTATGTAAACACAATCGTGAACAATTAACGTGTAGAGGAAAGACCTTGAAAACTCGGGTTGTCACATCATCCCCAACTTGAAAGAAATTTTGTCCTGAAATTTAGCACGTAGATACTGAGGAAGCTAGTTATGTTGCATGGTTCCTTGGTTTTTCTGGGGCGTCTCATCATCCCCCCGTTGGTTTGGAATTCCGTCCCGAAATTCCGCAGTAGCTTCAGCCTCAGTAGTGGTTGTACTGTTCTCGAACAACTGGGGATACTTGTGTTTCATTTGGTCTTCTCGTTCCCAAGTAAACTCTGGGCCACGACGGGAATTCCAACGAACCCAAACAAGAGGTATTTTGGTGCACTTGAGAACCTTAACGTCTCAGTCTGTAATCTCTACAGGTTTTTCGACGAATCTCAGCTGATCGTCGATGGTGAGCTCCTTGAGAGGAACTATGAGGGTCTCATCTGACAGACACTTCTTCAGATTTGACACGTGGAATACGTTGTGAACTCCACTGAGTTCTTCGGGTAGGTTCAGTTTGTAAGCCACCTTGCCAATTTTCTCAATGATTTCGAACGGTCTAACATATCGCGGATTGAGTTTGCCTCGCTTGCCAAAACGAACTACACCTTTCCAATGTGAGACTTTGAGTAGCACTCGATCCCCAACCTGGAACTCGATGGGGTTTCCTGCGCTTATCAGTGTAGCTTTTCTGACGGTCACGAGCTGCCGCCATTCGTTGTCGTATCTGAGCAAGCTTCTCAGTCGTGTCTACCACAAGTTCTGGGCCAGTGATTTGGCTGTCACCAACTTCTGCCCAGCAAAGAGGTGATCGGCATTTACGTCCATACAATGCCTCAAACGGGGCGGCCTGAATACTGGTGTGGTAGCTGTTATTATACGAAAATTCCACTAACGGCAGATGTTTTTCCCAACCATTGCCAAAATCGATGACACATGCCCTAAGCATGTCTTCAAGGGTTTGGATGGTGCGCTCAGATTGCCCATCCGTTTGCGGGTGATACGATGTGCTCATGTCTAAATGCGAGCCAAAGGACTTGTGCATAGCTTGCCACAGTTCAGAAGTAAAACGTGCATCACGATCGAAAATAATGGAGGTTGGCACCCCGTGCCTCGAAACCACTTCCTTTAAGTAAACATCTGCCAAAGTAGAAAACTTATCTGTTTCTTTGATAGCCAAAAAGTGTGCAGACTTAGTCAATCGATCTACTATCACCCAAATAGTGTCATTTCCGCGTTGAGATCTAGGCAGGCCAGTAACGAAATCCATGGAAATTTGCTCCCATTTCCATGTTGGGATCTCTGGTTGTTGGAGTAGGCCTGATGGTTTCTGATATTCAATCTTGACTCTCGTACAAGTCAAACATTTGCTGACGTAAGTTGCTATGTTGGCTTTCATGCTAGGCCACCAGTATGTAGTTTTTAAATCGTGGTACATCTTATCCAAACCTGGATGTACTGAGTAGCGAGGCTTATGAGCTTCATCCATCACAAGCTCGCGTAAGTTTCCATAAAGCGGGACCCAGATGCACCCTGTTATGTAGTACGTACCGTCTTCTTTTTGTTCTAACCGTTTCCTCGATCCACGTAAGGACTCAGCCCTGATGTTCTCTGGTTTCAATGCTTCCACCTGAGCATCTCATATCTGAGTAGGAAGACTAGATTGGATAGTCAGTTGTAACGCTCGCACGCGCTTAGGTGTAGTATCCTTTCGACTGAGGGCGTCGGCCACAACATTGGCTTTGCCCGGATGGTACTTGATTGCGCATTCGTAATCATTCATGTGACAACTGTGTTCGGTAATCGATGTACGATGTAAAACAATGATGATTATTAATAAAACAATGTGCTTTGGTGTTATTATATGTGTTGTGGTGTTTCTATGTGTGTATTTGTATTTGGTGATCTTTCAATTCGATTCAATTCCGATTGCACACTTTAAATCGCACTCTGGAAGGTTATACGCAAACTGGTGCGTAAACGCAGTCAATATAATGCGACAAACACTCCGGAATAGTGACATAGGCTTAACATACCTTAAATAACCTCCACATAACTTAGAAATAAGTTTTGAATGGTTTGGTGTGTCGAAATCAACTTTGTTCGATCGCAAGGACTATATGTGTCAAACTGCGAAACTATGCCGATTTGTATAGTAACGAACATTCTGGAACTTGATCATAAGTTAAACATACCCTAAATAACCTTCACATAGCTTAGGAATAGGCTTAGAGGGGTTCGGTATGCTAAAATAAACTTTATGGTCATTCAGGGACTAAAAGCGTCAAAAAGTGCACAAGTTTGCATTTTCGCGCATAACTTACGTTCTCAATACATCCGGACATCCAAAAATTTATGTAAGCATTAAAATATTATGCTTTAGTGTTTGTCTTGTCAAAAATCCATTCGTCGCGCAATTTGGATCGTTCTTCGCCCTTATGCGCATTCCGTCATAATTAAGCGAACAACGCGATCGTACGACCAAACGAACCGACATCCGGCATATTTTTGAGCATGTTTCATGTCCACAATGTTTAGGCATCATTTTAGGGCCTTAAAAGTGGCTTGACGGGCCATAGAAGTGTCGGAAATGAGCTTGACACTATCAGGGACCAAAACTGTCAATATTGCAAAGTTGTTTCTGATCAGAAGGGCCAGGCGGCCCGCATAAACCCTTGGTGTCCCCTTACGCGGCCCGTGTCAGCCTCCCAGATCAGTTTAATCAGTTTTAACAGCTGTTAAGAGCTGTTATGCACTCCAAACCCAATTCCACATGTTGTTTCCTGATGCAAGGGGGCATATTGAGGTACCATGGTGTTACAACAAGTGTAGGGATGAGATTAAATCACGGTTTTCAAGAAACGATCCTAACTGTGGTCCATTTCCTATAAATACCCACCTTAATTTCTATTCTTCCTCACAAAATCTGATCTAAAGTACACTAAGTTGAAGCCCTTGCTTCATACCTGAGCTATTTGGATCGAGATTAGCTTGCGTGGACCCGTTGTAAGTGTTCCTTCGTTCTTTTATGCGTTTTTATCGCTTTTCGAGTCCGAAAGTCAAACTATGTTTGACTTTCTGCATTGACCAGTTTATGGTCAACGCGAAGTTCGTTTGAACTTCATAACATGAGCGTAATCACGATGGTTATAGTCCCTAGTGACTATACCTACTGATTACCACGTTATCTAGGCTCAGTGACGAGTCGTAGTTTCGGCCAAAATACGCATTTACGCGTATTTTGTAACCAAACTACTCTAGGATATCAAAACCGTTTGTTTTGATAACAAAAACTTGTTTTCTAACTTAGTTAAGCATGTTTTAACATGCTTAGCTCGTCACTTTTTAGATTAGTGCTTATGTAGAGTCGTAAGTCAAGCGGACTAAACACCCGCTTAGACTTTCGAACACGACCCGTTTGGTCGATCATTAGGATCCGACCAAACATGTTTAGTGACCATAGTGGCATAGGGAATAACCTTCCGAGGTTATACCTTATGGTCACCTAGTTTAGGTAGTTGTATGATAAGTAGTTTATATGCCTTAGGTAAATTACCAAAATACCCTTTTCATGTATAATTGGTAATTAAGCTTATGTAACCTAAACTTTTGTCACATAACTGATTATACAACATGATTAAACATGTATAGGCATATAATACTTGGCATAGGACTAGTTAGACATCTTGAACCTGCTTTTGCGCACACGACACGTTAAAGTAGCGTAAACTACCTTAATGGGTCACGATGGGTCAACAGCACTTAGGTTAGGTTTCATTTAGGATGTAGACCTTGTTAAACCATATCACATGAGTTCCAACACTCATTTGGTTTACAAGACCTCATTCTGTCCGATCTTTCGATTTAGGCGTCTATTGTTTGACTAGTGATTCGATTACTAGGTGCTACTTGATTTCTCTGGTTTACTCGAGTTTGTTGAAGTACTATTGATTGAAGATACCTTGCACTACATGTGAGTACATAGTTCCCCTATTTTACTGTTTTCGATTGTTTTGGGGTGATTCATATGTACGAAATGTTTTCGAGGTTTAAACGATGATTTCAAAAACGAATAGAATGATTTATACTAAACTAATAACGATTTCAATAATGTGAACTAACTTGTTTATTGTAGTTACATAACGAATGACATTCATTAGCATTGATCAAGCCGACCAGTATTAGGTTATGGTACCATAGGATCCGACAAATCCCATTATTTCACTATACCCATGGTTTTGTGTGGGTGTTGTGGGTAACGACTGAATCTGATGATTGTTAACTTACCCTTTGGAGGTTTGTTAATGCGAGAACGAGTTGAACGATGGACGAGTCACTAAGGTTTGAATGTTATTAGCGAAACAACCATATATAAGTTTTCACAATTAAAACGAGGATGATTTGGACGAGGTAAACGAGTAAACGATTTGGGAACGATTTGAACGAGTAAACGATTTGTAAACGATTCGGAAACGATTTGGAAACGATTTGGTAACGATGTTAAACGATTTGGGTAAACGATTGGTTTTGGTTAGTGTTTAGATAACGGGATGGGTGCAATGTGGTGAAAACATGGTAGATACGCCATTGGTACTTCTTATATATAAGTGTTTTCAACATATTACATACCGTGGCGTTATTTAGTTCACTTGAGTAAACGATATTGAAACGATGTCACACAACGATGTTTTCGAAGTAACACATGAGATTTATTAAACGAGTTAATACGAGATGTTTTACAATTTGCTCTACTAAAACAAATGTTTTTGGGTTAGGAATCATGGCTACGAGGTTTTATAAACTATAACCCGCTTGATTTGAGTTAGTTAATTAAGTGGCAATATTATACTCTTTTCAAAACAAGGTTTTAATACAGTATTGCAACATTTAAACTAGCCATGAATCCGACACTCCTATAAAACCTATGTACTCGCCAGCATTTCTTTGCCGACTTTATTTTCACATATGTTTCAGGTGTTGATGCTTGATGATGAATACTAGGATGCATGAGTCACATAGGATCAGGACGAAGCCTTAATGACTTTAAAACAATGATAGTCGAAACGAAACTTGTTTATTCTATGTTAAGACAATGTTAATGTTTAATATTATCAATAAAACGAAACACTTTTTGTATCCATGGTTATGAAACGATAATTCTGTTGCAACACGCCCCGACGTTTTCCGCCGCGCTTTGTTGTTTTACGCGGTCGGGGTGTGACATAAGAGTTGGTATCAGAGCCAATGGTTATAGGGAATTAGGTTATTAGTAATGCTTTGATCTAGACTATAACTTCTAGGACCCCAACGCGAGTTTATTTGCGTTTAGATTTTTAAAACAAAATCGTCACCTACTCTTAGGTGATAACCACAACGAGAACACAATTTTCGAACCCGCCTTGGAAACTAATCATCTGTTCTAGGATGATTGATTACTAGGTTTTGAACCCTCTATTATAAGGTTTTGAACCCTCTAAGTTTTCAAAATCTCGTCAAAGTTTGGGTCTAAATAATGTGAACACGTGCAAACTGGAAGAGTGAGTGCCTGTACTCTGAGTTTTCTGTCTAAGGCTAGAGTGTTCGTACAAATCCACATAATCGGACCAGTTACTCTTACCTGGGAACTCTTGGGGTGAGTGTTCACTTATAGGCGAGCATGTCTTCGTGATATATTATTTTTGACCTATTTACTTTGATTAGTCGTCGCGTGTCGTTTGTTTGTTCGAGGTAACAAACAAATGATCGCCTTCCTTGTGTTTTGACGATACCTCTTTTGCTTTTCCTAATTATCAACCTCACTCGTCTCTCATATTTCCTTGTTAAACAATGCCTCCTCGACGTGAAGCACAATCTTTCACTATTGAAGAAATCGCAGCCCTGGTCTCTCAGCAAGTGGCTGCTGTGCTTCCCGGTGTTGTGACCCAAGTCCACGAGATATACAACAACAATAATAACAACAACAATAATGCACCGTGTAATTTCAAAAACTTCAATTCTGCGAAGCCGCTTAAATTTTCTGGGTCGCAAGGAGCAACTGCGCTCCTGCAGTGGTTTGAGAGCATCGAGAGCACATTCAGACATGTGCAGTGTCCGAATGCGTGTAAGGTTGAATTTGCTTCGAGCGTGTTTGAGAAGCGAGCGCTTACCTGGTGGAATGGTATTATGCGCGACAGGGGTGCCGAAGTGGCGTTGGCACAAACATGGGAAGAGCTTCGGGCTCTCATGATGAAGGAGTTTTGTCCCCGTCATGAAGTTCGGGCTTTGGAGCGAGAGTTTGACGATTTAAAGCAAGATGGGGCTGAACACCGTGCGTACACGAATCGTTTCGAGGAACTCAGTCTATTGTGTCCCACCATGGTTACCCCTCTGGAGAAAGCAATCGAGAGGTATATCGATGGTCTACCCGATTCTATTCTGGAGATTGTGACCGGTGTTAATCCTACTACCCTTCGTCAAGCAATCGAGTTTTCTGCTACCCTGACTGAGACTCAAGTCAGGAAGGGTAAACTCACCCGTAAGGGTGATAAAAAGAAGGCGACTGATTCAGGGAAGGACAAGAAAAAGGATAAGGGTAAGGAAGGTGAGTCGTCGAAGAAATCGAGGAAGCAAAAGGGTGCCCAAAATTTTGCTGTTACAGCACAGACTGCTCAGAACCCGCAGAACCCACCGGCTCAGCCACCTGCAAAGAAAGTGTATGCTGGTACCGCACCTCATTGTGCTCATTGCAACGGTCATCACGTTGCACAACAAGCTTGCAAACAATGCACAACGTGTGGTAGACTTGGGCATTTGGCCAATGTTTGTCGTTTGGGACAGAATCAGGTTGCTCAGGTTCCAGCTCCGGGTCTAGGAAATGCTGCAAGATTCCCACCGGGTTCATGTTTTAATTGTGGAGAGTATGGTCACTTCCGCAATAACTGTCCGAGACTGGTGAATGCAAACGCGAATGCTAACGCGACCCGAATGCGAACGTCAACGTTAATGTGAATCCCGCTCGTGGGCGAGCGTACAAATTGAATGCAATCGAAGCGAGGGCTGACAACGAGGTTGTCAATGGTACGTTTCTTGTTAACAATCAACCTGCATCTATTCTTTTTTATTCTGGTGCCGATAGAAGTTTTGTTTCATTATCTTTTAAGCCTTTGCTTGCGATACCTAGAACTAAACTGAGGAAACCCTTATCTGTCGAGGTTGCTACTGGTAAACCTCTGGTTCTCGATTCTATTATTCATGATTGTCAGTTGAACCTTGATAACCATCTTTTTCCTATTGACCTCACACCGATGCAACTTGGGAGTTTCGATATTATTATTGGAATGGATTGGTTAACCAAACACCACGCTGAGGTGGTTTGTTTCGATAAGATAGTTCGTATCCCTCTTCCGTCTGGCGATGTTTTAGAAGTTCGTGGCGAAAAAACACCAGATGGTTTGAAACTCATGTCGTGTTTGGAAGCCCAGAGTTATTTACGAAAAGGATATGTTGCCTTCCTGGCACATGTCACCGAGGAAAAAAGCAAGAGCAAGAGTATTCAGGATATTCCGATTGTTCGGGATTATCCGGAGGTGTTTCCTGATGAACTGCCTGGTTTGCCTCCAGTTCGTCAAGTCGAGTTTCATATTGACCTTGTACCCAATGCCAACCCGATTGCAAAATCACCTTATCGTCTTGCACCGTTGGAGATGCAAGAGTTATCGAAGCAGCTTCAAGAGTTATCTGATAAAGGATTCATCCGACCGAGCTTTTCACCTTGGGGAGCTCCTGTCCTCTTCGTGAAAAAGAAAGATGGATCTTTTCGAATGTGTATCGATTATCCTGAGCTTAATAAGCTCTCCATCAAAAATCTATATCCCCTACCTCGAATTGATGATCTTTTCGACCAGCTGCAGGGTGCTTCATGCTTTTCCAAGATCGATCTGCGTTCTGGGTATCATCAACTTCGTGTTCTCGAAGAAGATATTCCCAAAATTGCTTTCCGCACAAGATATGGGCATTACGAGTTCACTGTTATGCCTTTTGGTTTGACGAATGCTCCAGCTATCTTTATGGACTTAATGAATAGGGTCTGCAAACCTTATTTAGACAAGTTCATTATTGTGTTAATCGATGATATTCTCATTTATTCAAAATCTCGAGCAGAGCACAAGCAACACCTTCGCTTAACATTGGAACTCCTGAAGAAGGAACAACTTTTTGCTAAATTCTCCAAGTGTGAATTCTGGATTAAAGAAGTTCAATTCTTGGGTCATATAGTCAATGAGCATGGTATTCATGTGGATCCATCCAAGATTGTTGTTATCAAGGACTGGAATACACCGACGACGCCTACAGAGATTCGATCTTTTCTTGGTCTTGCTGGTTATTATCGTCGATTCATTTCAAATTTCTCGAAGATTGCGGTTCCACTCACTGCTTTGACTCAGAAGGATAAGCCTTTCGAGTGGGGACCCAAGCAAGAAGGAGCATTCCAAAC